>JARHVA010011121.1:10000-72500 GCA_037957365.1 Torreya grandis
ATCTTAAATGTAAATGAATCCTACATATAGTCTCACTATGCTCAAGATTAATGTTGAATTACATTCAAGTGCATCACCATAGATAAGATTTCTTTTCTTGTATTTGTGTTTTTGATTTAAATTCCTATCCCTTTTCCCAGTATCTACTCAATTTAAAGAAGAACCAACTTCTCAAAAATTTGGAGGTTGTTTCAAGATGCAAGTCCCATATCTTGAAACTTCCCATTGTTGTTGATTATAATCAAGCACAATTTTAAATCATCAACAATTTTTGGCCTGCTCGATGGGACCAATCTTGAAGTTTCCTTCAAGATCGTATGAACCAAAGAGCTACGAGGAGTCATAGCTATGGACCAGTAACCAAATCACAATTTTCTATAAATCTAGGTATTCTGGTAACAAGTCCAAGAAGAAGAGTCAACCAATTTGTACCAATATTAGGAGCAAATATGGGAGCCCCTATACCCCCAAGAAATTATGCAAGCTAGAACACTGGTAGTCCATTAGTTCTTCCAATACCACCAGCCATTTGGGACCCTATCCCAATGAATGCCCTAAATGCTCTACCTAAATTCAGTGGGCAAGACTCTAAAACACCTGAGGAACATCTTCAAGATGTATCAGATGTCTGTGTTATACATGTTGTCACATAGAAAAATGTGGCCATAAGGTTATTAATAGCTTCTTTTAAAGGGAAAGCTTTAGAATGGTATAGGTCCCTGACCCCAAATACCATTTCTACATGGGATCAGCTCAGAGATCTTTTCTTTGAAAGATCCATAGAGAAGGGTGATAAGTCTTATTTATTACAATAATTAATTACCATTCAAAGGGGACCATAAGAAGCCATGATTGACTTCAATTCCAGATTTCAAAAGACTTGGGATAGAATCCTTGTTACAGCTAGACCATTACCAGGTATGGCCATAGTGTTTTATCTTAAGGCTTTGAATTCAGATATATCTGTTATGATTCAATCACTTGGAGGACACACTTTGTCAGAGGATTATGAATATGTGGTCAGAGCTGAGAACAATTTAATAGATGTTAGAAAGTTACCTCCAAGGCCTCCCATGCCCATGTTCCCAAAAATTTCCTTGCCATTACCTCAAGAAGCCCCTAAATCTATAGCCCCACCTATGTCTATGTACACCTATCCTCAACCATCTGCTAAAGAAATTTTCCCCACTCAGTCATCTGAGTTGGATGATATCAAGAATATCCTAAGGACATTTTATAATGAGCTGATCAATATAAAAAGATAGCATAATACTTTTTCGAAGCCTCCATATCAAGACTATCAAGGAAACATATTTTCATCTTAGCCAAACCAATATCAGGGTCCTCCAAGACAAACTAACCATTATCCAGCAAACCAATTGGTTGCAGTCCCCACACCCTCATAGACTATTCCTACCAATTCAAATAGGGAGATTGTTCCAGGGCAAAATAACTATGTGGATAATACTAATTCTTGGTGTTTCCCTTGAAATAATTCTCATACACCTAGAGATTGTCCTATGGGTAATCTACAACAAAAGGTGGCAGAACAAAGAAGAATGGATGGTCAGTTTGCAAGTCCCAGTGACAATCAAGCCTACCAGTCTCCTGGTATGTAGAATTTAGTCTTAATGGCTCAGATACAAGGGATGTCCTTGCAACAAGAGGAAGAAATAGCCCTAGAACATGCTTTGTTCTCATGGGTCGAAGATGAAGAATCAGTTCTCTTGAATGAAGCATATACCTCCAAAAAACTAGTGGTGCAATCTAATTATTACACCAGATCAAAGAGAAGGATGGTGGACCAGCCTGAGATTGTAAATAGTCAAGTCATGGAGAATCCTCCATTTCAAGGACAAAGAAACATGGCTTTCAGACAAGAAGTGCCTCAGCTAGTGCAAAATCAAGGGACTCCTACCCAAATTCAAGAAAAAACAAGATATTCTTATTTTCAAAAGGCTCAAAATCTGGGACCAATAAATGTGGTGGATCAATTGAACAAGACTCCATCACAAGTATCAATATGGGATATATTTTCTATTCTTGAATAGAAGACACTACTACAAGAAGCTCTACAAGGCCAAGCAGTGCCTAAAGGTACTGTTACCAAAGAAGGACCTACTGGAAAAGAAAAGCTCAAAGATACAGTCCATCTGTAGATAATAGCTCTAGTGAATAATACAATAGAGGTAGGAAAATCCAAATTGGATCCCTTCTATTTAACTTTAATAGTTGGAAAGAAACTACTGCATAATGCAATGATTGATTCAGGGGCTAGTACTATAGTAATGCCCAAGTAGATAGCTGATGCTTTAGAAATTAAGTATGAACCACTCACTAAAGGAGTCATACAACTAGATGGCAAAGCATTACAAAAAATAGGGAGAATTAAACATCTCTAATTACAATTATATGATTTTTCTAATATAATTGTAAATCAAGATGTAGTAGTGATAAATATACCTCCTATTTTTGGCTTATGTTTATCAAGAGACTTTATAGCCAAAATAGGGGGATATATGTCCCTTGATTGGTCTCAGCTCATCTTAAGAACTAAATATGGTTCAAAGATGAAGATATTATCAGAACTATTATATAAAGATCACATCACTAATGAGCCCACTGCAAAGTTAGAGGCAGCCCATACTATGATGAATAAAGAAGAAAGGGTTTTTGTAGAGGAGCTAGGTGAATGGACTAGATATAATCATGAAGAAGAAAATGATCATTTATTAGCTATGATGCAAAGTGACCCATATGGAAATTATGACTCTGTTGGTCTGGGCACTTATGTTATACTTGATGAAGATCATAGAATCTCAAATGTTCTAGAGGAAGAAAAGTCAAAAGACACCTCTTCTGAATTCCAGATTTCTAGTGAGAAATCACAAGCATATATCTTGACTTCTGATGAAGAAGAAATAATTTTTTATTTTCTTCTTACTTTGCAAGATAATGTGGAGGAGCATGAACATTTCTTGGACCATGATTTAAATGATTTGTTTGGAATTATTGGGTTAGGTTATACCATTTTTCAAGATAGCTGTGAATCAGTTACAGATGAACAGAATAACATTGAGCCTCAATTACATGTGTAAAAGTATTGCAAACTTTTAGAATTGTCCTTTCAAGATATTGGTAATTTTGAAGTTATTAAAGAAGGTTATCATGTAGTAGAACCTAAGTTTGAGTCAAAAGGATACATGCAAATAAATGATATATGTCAAAGGGCTTCTGTTGATAAGCAAACAGTCATTTATTTCTTGGTAAGACATACCAATATCAAGAGCCAATATTGGATGAACTTCTAAGAACAAGAAGAGATTATATATGTTAAAAGCATGTTTGATTTAGACTCATTCGAATGGAGGCAAATCAACATGGCATAAAAAGAAAGTAAGTCATTAGAGCTATATTGAATTCAAACACTGGTTTGACAATATAAGTTGGCTTGTTATGAAAGAGATTTTAGAAATTATTTTGATCTAGGAGGGAGATAAAGATGCCTCATTAATATAGTTAGTTAGTTTCCCCTTTCCATATTACTTTGTTTTCCTACTTCATTTCCCCCTTTTTTGTTTTCTCACTTTTCATTTAAATAAGTGTTCTTTGAACACGTAGTCGACAGCTTAGAATTTTCAAAATTTTCAAAAATTCTCCAATACATTGAATGTCTCCCAAATCTTTACAAATATCCAAGGTACCTTGCACTGCCACTTGCATAATGTGTCTATCTCACTATTCCATAAAGACTGAGTAGGATCTGCTAATGTTTATCTAAGTTTAATGCCATTTTAAGACTTGATAGGTCAATAAATACCTCTTAGCAAGAGTTAAAGTTTACAAGTTCTCAAACATTCTTGCATCTACGCAAAAATATCCTGCTACTTGCATTTTTTTGTGCATAGTAAACTTGCATCGGTGAAAGTATTTCCATTTTGAAAAAGTTCATACAAACTATCACATAGAAGATATAGAGATGGAGGGGGCACAATCTTCACAACAAGGAGCTGGGATGTATGAATCCCTTGATAAGTTTCTTACAAGTAAATCATATGCTTTAGTTCCCACACAACCATTGAAGACCTATCCAAGGACCAAGTTTCTTGAAGCTGGTCAAGCAAGTGACCCAGCCAAAATAAAAGATTATGCAGATGGCATCATGGACCCAATTCTGCAAAGAGCTAGTAGCAAAACTCTTAGAGAAGGGGCACATCAAAGTTGTTTATAGAGAGCTAGAGTAGGGCAATATGAAACATTCACCATGAGGATATGGACCTCACAACTGGCTCAATTCATTATCCCAATTGTGCATCCATGCCTTGACCTAGTCGAATTATGTGTAGACTTGTTTCATGCACCTTCATGCACCATTCAACGAGGCCCATTCATGGTGCAAATCACACCGCAAGCTATCAAAGATATGTTAGCCCTGCATCGTGATAGTATAACAATGTTTCCCACTATTGCTAAAATTCAAAGAACATGGGCAAACATCAACACTCAGTTAAGGTTCTTGAGATCCGAATTACAAATGGGTGATGATGACACTACAATGCCCACACTCCTTGCATCAAGAGCTCAATTCACCTAGGCTAGCCAAGATGCATTGTCAATGATGGTTTTCATCTTTGGTATGAAAGATTATATGGAAGTGTATGCAAAACAAATGGCTATTCTCTTTAGGCTAAAGACCATTGATAAAACCCAAGAGTATCGGCTTGACTTTTTTGAGCAAATTGCTTTCTCAATGGTAGAACAACTGGCCCATTTCAGATCAAAAAGAGTGTTCAGGTATTCTTCCTATTTGTTCCACCTCATGCTTTTCTAGAACTCTGACCTCTTTACCCAAAATATGTATCTTAATATGTATGACCCATATTTTGATCTCCAAAGGACCATTCCTTTGTCTGCATGGACACACATTTTGTCAAAGACTAGTGACCCGTATGAGTTCTAGGAATTATTTGTTACCCCTACTTTTTGCCACCTCAGCCCTGAGATAGTTATGAATAGATTATTCCCAAGTGTTTCAAATCTTCTGGCCAGTTGCTAATTCCTTGTGATTTCTATTTTGGATCTCACCATACCTTTATAAGAGTACATGGTTTTTGTGGGGAACCAATATTGCTACCTAAGATTTTGACTCTTAGGTTAGCATTCCTTGAGGTTACCAGGTAGGTATCCATAGGTGACAATGAATTTGGCTCTAGGAAGAGGAAAATAAAAATGTATAATCTACCATGGATGACAACCAACATGGTTTTGGAAACCAGAGACACTGAAGTTGTGTTGCTCAGAAAGCTAGCCTTTGGTTTCCTTTTAATAAAAGACAAATGAGTTTATGACCCAAATGATTTCATAGCCTCCTAGATAAGAACTAATAGAGTTTTAATCAAAATTGCACATGAGTGCTACCCTTTTTGGGAAACCAAGAAAAATCCTAAGGAAGACACTCCTAGATTTTATGTTGAGTTAACAAACTTGCCACTTCCACAAAATAGGCCATGCGAGACATTCTATGTCAAATAAAGGGATTATGATCCTAAAGTCAGAATGACATCTGGCTTAAGGAGAACATTAAAGAATAAATATTGGGATACAGAGAAGATAGAGGCCTATTGGAAATATAGGAAAGAAATTTGTCAAACAACCCATTCTTTCAAAAATGTAGACACAAATGAAAGATGGGTTAAACTATGGGATGAGTGTCATCTCTCCCCTGTATCTAGCCTAAAGACAAGTAATTTGCTGACACTAGGTTTATAACATGAAGCTAGGGCTAGGTCAAGTCAAGAGTCACAAGCCTTAGAGCAAACTGTAGCTACAGTAACGGTATCAATCTGGCCCCAATCTCTCAGTGCCATAGAAATGTATAAAAGTGTGATGCCTTCATCATCATAAGCTTCCCCATCGGCCCCAGTTATAGATATTCCCAGTTCTCCACAAGAAGTAGATGTGGAAGGAAAAAAGACACATCAAGAAGAAGAGACACCCAAGAAATGAAAGAGGGTGCAGTTTCAATTTGATTCAGAAGAGGAGATAGACACCACACAACACTAATTACAAGGTAAGCATTATTCCTCCCTCTCCTTCTCAGTATATTTCTTCTCCTATTGGCATGATGATTTCATCTAGCCAGATGACATCCTCTACCACTTTTTCCATTCCCATTTCTCACTTTGCCCCATCTATGCCACCTCTGGCCTTAGCATTACCTTATTTCTCTCCCGCTATTCGTAAGAAGCTTTCCCCTCATATTACCCATAGCCAACAATTGGCTATTCAATATGGTCTATCACAAGGACATCCTTTTGCGGGTGGGCACATTGCCTCTCCTTCCACCTTCTAGACCCAAGCAGATGTTGCTAGGAAGGCAAGGGAAGCCCAAAGAGAGAAAAAGAAGATTAAGGAGAATAAAACTCTGGTTACACCCCATTTGCGGTCACAATTTGACCCCATCTGGTAGCAATTGATAGTGATTCATTTATTGCCAAATGTAATAAAGCCAATGGAGCAGATGCAGATGGAAGATTACATGATGAATGTAGTGGCCATCGACATGTCCCTCTTTAGGCCACATGATAAAATCGAGCTACTGACTAAATCCACTTATGTAGTTACTGAAGACTACTTGAAGATATCGAGGCTATAGAAGATGGAAGCCGAGATAGCCAAGGAAAAGGCAAACTATAACAGTTTGACCTTAGAGATTAATAGAAAAGATAATGAAATAGAGAATCTGAATAAACAATTGCAAAATATTGTTTATCTTTAGACTCACCAGGCAGTTCAGGCCCAAAATGATTCTTTAAAGGCAAGGCTCACATAGGTAAAGGATGCGGTGACAACCCTTAGGCATGAAAAGGTAGCATTGCAAGGGAAATGTGAGGAACACTTATTGCAAGTTACCCAATTACAACAAAATTTGTTAGCCAAATAGAATAATGTTGCGGTCATAATAGCCCAATTTCACTCAGAGCAACAGAGAGAAGCATAATTGACACTAGAATTGGCCAATAGGCCAAAGAGTGTTGGAGTGTTAAGTATGGTAAAGGAGCTATATGAATCCATGTGGAAGAGAATCTCTTTAGAGATTATTTATCTCAAGCCATCTCTCACCTTCCTACTAAATGCATAGAAATTGTGAAAAAAGGTGGAGAGTTCAGTTATGAATACTCTGGCTATAGTCTTTGAGAGAGTAATGGACTCACAAACATTGCTGCAAAAGTTATATGATGCAATGGATGTAACACTGTCAGTAGTAGGAATCAATGATAGAATGGTCTCTACCAAATGAGTATATGAGGTTCTCAGTTGCAATTCTATAGCCACCAATTGCAGAGAGCTTCTAGATGTCATGAAGGAAGGAATCAATGAAATGAAGTAGCATGTTGAAGATCTAGTACAACTAGGTTTTCCTTCACCATTTCTTGATGACAACACCATGCTAATGGTATAAGAATTTGAACCTTTGTTGTTGAACAAATAGAAGGATCAAACAATTTTCTAGGATCTAAGGGATGATTCATCAGTCTCTAAAGTAGAAGCTGTCTTGGATCCTGTTTCCCAGCTCGAATTCAAATTGAAGGCTATGGTTCTAATTTTTCAACATTTTTCACATAAGGATTTTATTAACCTTGATTTATCATTTAATGAATTATAGAGTAAGTAGGGTTATCTGATGAAGAGTGGTCCGCCTACCAAACAACACTGTTGAAGCTGTGATTTTGAAATTTTGATCTAGCGAGAGTTGTGGTTTCTTTTCAAGCAAGTTCAAAAGTCCTTGGGGTCACCAGTAACTGTAGAGTAAAAATTTACTCTATGTTTCATTCTATTTTTTTAGTCACATGCTACAAAATTTTGTCTTCACATACTTTGGTCCGAGATGGCAGAGTTTTGAAACAGAGCACGGGCTCTATTTTTATTTTAATTCATTTTTGACTAAGTGTTGAAATCAAGTGAAAGCTAACAAGTGTCATCATCCAAGGCATACTTCTCAGTGGAAACTACCAAGTGTCATCATCTAAGGCACCTTTTATATTTTCTATGAGTTGGTCGGAATGTGCCATGTATCTCATAGCGACTCACTGGAACACACCAAGTGTCACCATCTGTAGTTTCATATCGACACCTGTGTTTCTTCTCTTTTTAGTGAAAGGTATTTTATTTTAAGCTAAGTATCAGGATCAAGCAGAAAGTGCCATGTGGCAGTCACAAAAGGTCTCAGTTTTGCTTTTCTAAAAGTGACGAAAGCTGCCACATACTCCAGAAAAAGAAAGCGGAAGCCACCATGTGTCGCGATCTAAATTATCTTCATCTTTGCTTCACTAATATAACAAAGACTGTGGTGGGTCTTAAGTGTAGTTTTTGAAGTAAGCAGAAGCTACCAGGTGTCACTATCTATGTAAATGTGAAATGACACCCATTTGTTTCTATAGTATAAATAGAGTAAAGTGGAGACTGCCAAGTGTCATCTTCCGCAGGTTTCTAAAAAGGTATCTAAAAGAAGCAGAGACCACCACGTAACCCCAGAAGAGTAAAGCGAAGATTGCCACATGTCTTTTGATGAAGCAGCAGAGTTTGCCACATGTCCCTATGCTCCTTTTAAAATTTGCAAAAGTAGTCTATGCTGAGAGTCTTATTTTATTTTTAAGCTGTTGAAGTTTTGAGGAAGCGGATAGAGACAAGTGTCAAAGGTGGAACGATCCTGAGAAAAGACACAAAAGAGTATAAGTTACGTGAAAAGTGCCACGTTTCTTCAAAAGGTGTTGTAAAACATGACAAGTGTCATCCTTTGGTGTTTATTAAAGTCATACAAAGAAATTAGCTAAGTGTTACCTAGTGTTTAAGAGAAGTGAGCATCCTGCAATCTGTTTCAGCGAATGAACTGCCAAAAGATGAAACATTTTAGAATCTATAAGACATCTTCTATTAGACACTTTTAGTTTGGTTAGATTTCATCTAGGCTATTAGATCGGGAACAAGCAAAAAATTTGGAGTGGATCCAAGGCTATAAATAAGGGTGTAGAGATCACCAAGAGGGGAATGAATTATCATGAATTATCAGAGAGAATTTTGAAGAGAGAATTATTGTAAAGAGTCTAGAATTTATAGAGCTGTGACTAAGTAATATCATTTGCTTTTGTCTCATTTTCTTGAGTTAAAAGGTTTATATGACTGTACATGTTTTTTCACCTCTTATATGACTAGAAAATTCAAATAAGAAGATTGAACCCTATGCCTTTGTTGATATTTTTTGTGTCATTTGCAAAAGTAGTATAGGCTGTAGAGTTTCTAGAACTATGATTAGGAATGTCATTTGCTTTTGTTTCATTTTCTTGAGTTAAAAGGTTTATATAACTGCACATGTTTCTATGCCTCTTATATGACTAGAAAATTCAAATAAGAAGATTGAACCCTATGCCTTTATTGACATTTTCTGTATAACAGTGAAAGTAGTCTATGTTGCGAGCCTCTATTTCTATTGTTTCATATTTTACATTTATCATGCACTTGTTTGCTCTTAAATGTAAATGAATCCTACATATAGTCTCACTGTGCTCAAGATTAAGGTCAAATTACATTTAGGTGCATCTCCATAGATTAGATTTATTTTCTTGCATTTGTGTTTCTAATTTAAATTCCTATCCCTTTTCCTAGTATCTACTCAATTTAAAGAAGAACCAGCTTCTCAAAAATTTGGAGGTTGTTTCAAGATGCAAGTCTCATATCTTGAAACTTCCCATAGTTGTTGATTAGAATCAAGCACAATTTTAAATCATCAACAGCTACAATTTTTATTTATTATGCCTTGAATTATTTATGATAATTCACTAGGCATGCTTCATTTGAGAGCAGGTGATAGATATATGAGGGTGTTATCATGCAACACATATATATACCCCATAATACCATATGATAGATTATGATTCATTATTAGAGAGTATGTGTGAGTGTAATTATCTTAGATCTATGAGAGATCTAATTTATATAATGAAAACTTTGGCCAAAGTAATGTTATAATTGATACATTGTAATTCCATTATAATTTTTAGTTTACATGTGTAAGCATGATGTCATATTAGATAGAGGAATTACTTTCCATGGTCTATGTGATTAATACATGTATTAATGATTGTACACACATGGGTTTTGGTTTAATTCTTGATATCCACACTAATTTTATCTATCCCTTCGTGAAGGGAAGGGCCACTCCCAATGGGTAAGTGTCTGGGAGATAGACGGTCTATGGTTGGAGGAAAAACACCCTGATGATGCTCTCCCTCTCTTGATCTATTCAACCATTTGGGAATCACACTCATGGCTATTTTTATATATCATTGAGTTATTTATGAGGATTAATTTTACTATTATACATTCTATCTTATATATTTTTATTAAGTAATAAAATGTAATATGTAGTACACTATATTTGATGGCTATTCAACACAATAGTGGCTATGATACTTGTAAATAATTATAAATATTCTAATAGTAGTGGATATATTCTTATTTATAATTGTAATTGGTGCTTATTCTAGTGTAATGATGTACTTATCTCTTTTTAGTATTCATTTCATGATAAATACACATATAATATTATGTTGAGACTATTTGAAAATTGAGTGGATCATATTTTGACCATTAGGTTAATTATATTTTTGCATTTATTACTTTAGATGCATTTATTAATCAAAGAATGGAATATGATGATAATTAAATATGATGTTATTAGTAATATATGGATTTAAAAAAAATGAGTAACTTTTATGCATCATAATGGGGTTACAAAATTATGGTATCAATGAAAAGGTTTAATGCTCAAACATAATGAGTCTACTAACATTAAATTAATTCTCCTATTTTTATTAAGGAGGATGGCTAGAGTTAAATCAAGCATTGAGGTGAATTAAAATGTGAACCCTCAAGTTGATCCTAATCAACTAACAACTGAACAAGAAATAAAACTTGATAAATTACTCATTGTCATGAATGAAACTAGAGACATAATAAAAACCCTAGAGAGAGAAGTTCATGGACTAGAGAAAGAAAATTAACAATAAGTTCTAGAAGAGAAACTATCCAATCAAGGAGAGCCTCAGGATTAGGGGCATGATGAGGGATAATAAGCATCAATAGCTCAAGTAGTTATAGATCTTGCACAAGATATGAAGAAATCGAATCCACCCAAATTTGGTGGTATGGTGTTGGGTGATGGATTTAGAGCCTAGCTTAAAGAAATGGAAAAATATTTAAAAATTAAAAATTATTCTAAGGTAACAAAGGAAATTTGTTAATATTAATAATTGGTTGGTGAAGCAATAACTTGGTGGGCCAATAAGAAGCTTAAGATGAGCCTTGACTCCTCTACCACTACTTGAGAGTAGTTTGTAACTCTTTTTAGAGAATGGTGATTACCCCAATTTTATTTTATTAGAAATTGATATATTTCAAAAACCTAAAACAAGGGTATCTATTAGTAAATGAATACTAGAAGCAATTCACAAAGCTCTTGAAGTATGTTTTATAGTATCAAAAAGATGAATGTTTTCAAATCAAGAAGTTCATCATGGGCTTAAAATACCAAATTGGGTATGAAGTGGATGTTCATGAGCCATACACCATGGACCATGTATTTGAGAAAGTATTTGATCAAGAGAAAATGTTTAAATCACTTTTTGAGGTTAGATAAAAATCTAAAAAGAAATTTGGAAATTCAGAGAAAACCTTCAAGAAAATGAACTAGAAACATAATGGGAATTCTAAGAGCAAATTCAATAGATAGAATGTAAGGTTCTATAATGCATTAGGGAACAAGAAACCTAGAAGTTGTTTTAAATAAGGATTCAAGGGAGTTAATCAATTTGAGAGAAAGGGACCACCTATTAGATGATTTACATGTTGATGAGACCATTATGCTAAGTATTGTCCTCGATGGAAGATAGATAATAGAAATAAGAATTCATACACCTCTACATCATAGCAGGGAACCTTCCAATAGTGAATTAATATAAAAATTGAAAACCACCAAGTGAAATTTCAAGCCTCTCCCATTGAATTATTAATTACTTTTTTTGGTCATCTTATTTTAGTTTTGATAGTTACATGAGCCACTAAATGTTTTATTTATCCTATAATGTTAAGTAATTTATCTAGTAAAGTTAATTGTAAGACAACTGCTTGGTCAATTCAGTATGGGAATTATATGCTTTAAAATTAACCACTTATGCCTTATATGCCCACCTGAGGTCACTTTACCCATAGTATAGCACTTAACCCATCTTAAGGGCCCCTTTTATCCACTTGTAGTCAAATAGCAATCGCAAATAACACCTAGGCCTATAAAACACCACATGAGACCCATAATGGTGTAATACATTAACGATTTAGATCCCTTCACCCTCCAAAAAGGATTTTTGTAACTCCTTAAGAGGATTAGGGTTGGCCTGGACTTATTCTTAAGTCACCCTCCCAAGTTATTTTTATTATAACACTATATAAACACTACTTTCACACTATTACACCCTAAGTGGACATTATCATAGATAAGTACACAAAGGTACCACTTCATATCAAGGGAAATTTCCCAATTCTTCCAAATATTTTATTGATTCATCCCATAAATTCAATAATCTAGCCATAGCATAGGTATCTAGATCACAACTGGACTCCAAGGCATCCTCTCATGCATTCACCCTTAAGCATTCTAGAATTCATACATATCACATAAGCATGAGAACTATATCAAGTTTGATCCCTCCATAGAGTATTGGTATATAGATAGAATGACCACATAGGGGTATGGATCACACATCCAACACATTAGACCCACTAACCCCTTTTTATCATGGTATTCATTAAAACCCTTATAATCATAAAAACCTATATTTTTTGGAGGAAAACATAGTTATAGTAAAATCTATTGATTACATAGACTTGGAATTTAGACCATAAATGGAATATGACTTGATATAAAAAACTTAGACATAATTTACAAATAATATGAGTGGTAATATATCAAACTACCTTAAACACTAACACCCCATGCTATTGTCTAACTAGCCATGATAATGTCCAGGGTTGTTTCTAACACCTAGATCTAGTTTCTGATAGTCATCCTAGTTAGACCTCCAATTTGTAGGTGTTAGAACATCCATATCAGTCATGTTTCAAGATAAGTATTATTTATCATGATTATTTAATATTTTTAGATTAATTTCTAGATACATTAGTTGTAATATTAACATGCTTAATTATTTCTATAATTATCCTCTTATTTTATTTAGTCTTTATCTACTTAGGGTTTTACATTAATCCCCAAAATATGTAAATCATTTGGTGAACCTAACTTACTTCAAATAGTAAAAAAACCCTATCCATATATGCCATTAGGGTTTTTATAATATTTTTATTATTTTTAGTGGTTGTGTTAGGGGTTTTATATCTAATATGTTCTACCCTAGTAGCCCTCTTCCAAGTTACATTTCAAAATTTCATGGAAAAAGAAGATTATTTTTCTCCTCCTCCTTAAATCCAAGAGGGTGATAGATAATTTCCATCTAACCAATTCCATGTTATCAATCCTAGGTGAGGAAACCTATACTACTATTTCAAATATCTATATATATCATATCCATCCTTCAAACCCTTCCCTTCCCATATCTCCCATTCAAGACGTGTGCTTGCATGTTCAATCAAAAGCCAGTAATGTTTGCACTTTTGGGACTCTAACAGATGAAACTATTAGTATGAGAAATATAATTTCATAATTACAAAATTAGAATCAGATATTACATAAAAAATTATAGTATTGAAAAATTAGATTACAAGACAAAATCCTTTGGGGCACACTAGTGTCAATCATGTATATGCATCTTCACCTAGTCATTTTATGGTAAGTAATGTTACATATCAAAACAATAAATCATAATAAAGTACATATACAACACATAATTAAAATATTAATCAAATATCAAATAGAAGTTTGAGTGATATTTTAAGGTAAATGATTAAGAATAAGATGATAAAATTGCCTCCTCTACATCTAGTAAGGAGATCTAGATATTATTGTGCATACCATACAATGCATGGTCATCACATAGATTTATGTTTGGCATTGAAAAATCATATATAATAAATAATTGATAATGATAAACCCTATATAATATAAATTAGTTAAGAAATCCATAGTGATATGGGAACAAATTCAAAAAGTGTCAAATTTAGAAATAATACAAAAGTGGTTACCAAAACATAACTCAGAATAACAAAAGGTTCAAAAATCAAAATCAAAAAAATAAATAGTACATTGATCACATATAAAAAAAGTGAATGATACAAATATACCTCTCAAAAATGAGGTCCCAGATTTAAACTAGTATGGGTTTGGTCAAAAATATCTACGTCAGTTTGATTATTAAGGTCAAGGGTTGGGCAATCATGCCCAAAGCATCACTACTCCTATTTTAACATTTAATAATGTTGTTTGACTAGGTTTGGTATTTATGGAACATACTAATCAAAATAATTCATAGATATAATTTATCAAGGAAATATATTTAGATACATAGGTAATGTTACAAAAATATCAATAACTTAAGTTGTACATTTAGAATCAGGCTAAGCAGACAACCATTCTCAAAAGAGGGTTTCTAACAATAGAGTCTTAAAATAAATAAATACGTATAAAATATACATATTCAAAGTTAAATGTAAAGGCGGAAACTACAGGCCCTATCTCATATTAGAATCCTTTCACTATCATAGCTTATAAATATGGAAAGCAATGCATAGATGTTAAGATCATGGATTATCAACCAATCAATGTTTGTTCACTATCATTTCTTGGTTCTCTTAAAAATGAATCTAAACATTTATATATAACACATGATTATATCTCATGCTTAGAGTCATTTAAATTAAAAGTTTCATATGCCTCAAAATAATATTATCTCCCCTTTCAAGTTATTTCACAATCAAGTGCTTATAATGTTTTACTTGAAATTTCATGGTTAATAAAAATAAGAGTAACATTTGACAAAAATAAAGGTTTCATATAATTTTAACATGAGAGTGAAATGAGTATAGTTTCTATAAAGGATGTAATTAATTCTTAATAAGAGATATAAAAACAAGCTATACCTATAATGAATATAGTTTCATCATACTTAGATTCAATTCAACTACAACATATCCATCACACTTCATGAGAGGTCACCATACCTCTTTCTGATACATGCCACATTGGTAGTGAGTCTCATGTGAGACTCATCAGTTAGTAGTATCTCTCCTATTGTACATAGTTTCATTTACCCCTAGTTTACTTGTACACAATTTCATTTATCATGCATCTTGTACATAGTTTTCTTTTATCTATCTCTTTGTACATAGTTTCATTTTCATGTTGTTTATACATAGTTTATATGCTCAAAATATTCAAAAATAATATAATATGTTTAAAAATACAAAAAATCAAATATTTAGTAGAAAATATAAAGTTTAGATTGTATGCATTTCCATGTTTACATTCTTTCTATTTTCTATGTACTATATATTTTATCTATACACATATAGTTAGTTTTATCATACATAAATGCTTCAATTGTTCCCTTAGAGTTTTCTTATATTAATACAGGATGAAATTCCTCTACAGAGGTCTAGATTTTATACTATCTACCCATCAGGGGCACATACACATATACATAGATTCGGTATTGACATAACATCCCAATGGGGGCATCATACTACACAACTTATGATTTTTTAGGTTATATATTTCTATTCTCCATATAATATATTTAACATTGATTATATCTTGATATTGATCATATTACATAACACTAATTTTTTTCTAACTACTACTACTACTACTACTACTACTACTACTACTACTACTACTACTACTACTACTACTACTACTACTACTACTACTACTACTACTATAGATTTAGATTTTTTTACATATTTTATCTTATATATACATGTACCACATGCTTATGCACACTTTCATTTCTAGCTTTACTAGTTTATATTTTATTATATCTCTTTTTTATACATCTAATTGATGGTATTTACATATTCTAGTGTTATATGGATATAAACTAGTTCATTTCATTATGTTTATGCTTTGTAGATGTGCCAATATCATTTTATGTGTTTATTGATTGCATATGTAGTCATTTAAACATGTCATTCTTTATGGATCTAAGCTAATATTGTTTTATTTTTATGTATGTGGACATTCTAACATGTCCTTATATGTATGATCTTTATCAAACTCAATGACATGTGCCCATGTCCCTTATATTTTGGCCCCTTGGCCTAATTTATGTGTTTAGTGTGTCTATATGTATGCTTTCATGTATGTGCCATGGCCATGAAACTTGTCTCTTTCTTATTACATTCACATCCAATTTTTGATTCCATGAGGGACCTAATGAATCCCCCCTTACTCCTTATGTGCCTTGATGGACATTATGCCTCATCCCCCTATGTAGATTACTATAATTATATTCAAATTTATTGTTAATAGACATGCTTACATTTCTATATCTATTTTGACAACCTTGTGAATGTTATATATAACATACATCATACATTACCAACCTATGCTTATATTATTTAACATTATGATGTCGTGTATACACATTATATTGGTTTTTCATGAAGATATCATATGATTTTAGTTTAACACACATGATGAATAAATTTTATTCTTAGGATAGTTATTGTAGACGTTCAACAAATCCCCTCAAAATAGAGGGAATTCGTAGGGGTTTTCATAGAGATCAAGCCATCCTAGTGCACTCACAACATAGTTTTCAACACATAGACACAGATTACAGATCTTAAACTCAAGAAAATATAGTGAAACATAGTCACACCCAAATTAGTCTCAATTTTCCTTAGAAACAACACCTTTGGTCAATATCATAGTATAATGGTCTATAACATAGTGTGTTATTGGTAATTGGGACTGAGGTACTATCTAATAGCCTCAAACATAGAATATTTTAGAATTATCAGAAAGATATAGTAGTTGTTATTCAATTTGCATAGTTTTAATTAGAATATCATATATATTTAGTATATACTTAGCTTTTACATATATTACACATGTTTGCTCAGACTTGGGGCATCATGTCTGGCATGAACACTCCCATTTTAGTTTTAGATAGTGAGAAACACATATCACTATGACTTAGTCTAGAATCCATATACATAAATATAATATTTGGGAGCAATCACGTGGCACATTATTCTCATATGTTTAGTTTGGCACCGTGTCTCTTAGATGGAAACAAAAAATCCATGCCATTCTCCATGTTGTATATTCTAGACACCATATGCACTAGTTTTTTAACATTTTTTCACCAGGATCATACCATATTGATGCCTCATTCCCTTTGTAGTGGTTTGAATTCCTAAGTGGCCTAGAGCTATTTTTATATTTTAGATTTTTAATGTGGCCCAAATCCATCTTACATAATTCTAGTTACATCAAATATTTTTAGGTTCAAATTCATATATTACACATGGCTAGGCAATGATGGAGTCATAACTTACTTGAGTTCTTGAGACACCTACATGAGAGGGTTGGACAACTCATTAGTATAATCCAAGTTATTCATAGATTATGATCCACTAAATGCAGGTGGGTAATGATGGTCAAGGATATAATTAGTTCGCGATCCACCCACATATTGGTATTGGGTAATCTATCAATCCAATCTAGGATATTCACCTTTTGATCACTATATATACATATAAAAGATGTCACTATGTTTTAACATTGGTTTGTGTACCTAATGAGGTATACTAATTCCTTTACTCTCTCTCATCTCTTTACTCAATTTTATATTTTATTTTGATTATTATTAATAAAGGACTAATTCATACATGTTTCATTCATAGTACACACAATGGATCACCATTCATATACTTAGATCCACATTCATAGGCTTCACTTCTTAGGTAAGCCCATGTATGTATCTCTTTCCTTTATCATAGTCATTTCACTTATTTTCATTCTTAGATTAAAGGGGGTGGAGTGTAGTCTTTAAAATTAACCATTTATTCCTTGGATTTCCACTTAAGGTCACTTTACCCTTATTATAAAACTTGACCCATCTTGGGTCTCATTTTGATCTACTATTAGTCACATGGTAGTCATAAATAACACCCAAGCCTATAGAACACCAAATGAGATCCATAATGGCATAATAACTTAATGATTTAGGTCACTACACCATCCAAAAAGTAATTTTACATCTCCCTAATAGGATTAGGGTTAGCCTAGACCTATTATTAAGTCACCCTCCCAAGTCATTTTTATTGGAACACTATATAGACACTACTTTCACACTTTTACACCCTAAGTGGACATTCTTACATAGAAGCACACAAAAGTAGCACATCATATTGAGGGAAAAATCCAAATTCTTTCAAATATTATATTGATTCATCCCATAAATTCAATAATCCATCCCTAGTGCATTTATCCATATCTCAAGTGGCCTCTAAGGCATCCTCTCATTCATTCACACTCAAGCATTCTAGCATACATAGACATTCACACATATCACATAAGTGGGATAAATACATCAATATTGATCCTTCATTAGAGTATTGGTGTGTAGGAATCATTCCCACATAATGGTGTGGATCACATTTCCAACATATCAAACCCACTATCCCCTTTTTTTCATGGTATTCATCAAAACCCTTAGAATAATGAAACCTAGAGTTCTTAGAGGAAAACATGGCTACATGAAAATGTATTAATCACAAAGAATTGAAATTTATAACATATATATATATATATATATAAATACCTGACCTAAAAAAACCATAAATAATTTACAAATAACTTAAGTGGGACTATATAACACTTCCTTAGACAATATAACACTACATTATCATCTAATCAACCGTACTAATGTATAGGGTTGTTTCTGAAACCTAGATCCAATTTCTAATAGTCAACCCAGTAAAACCTCTAATTTTTAGGTGTTAAAAAATTTACTTAAATAATTTTTCAAATAAGTATTATTTTTCATGATTATTTACTATTTTTAGAATACTTTTCAATTACATTGGTTACAAGATTATCATACTTAATTATTGCTATATTTATCCTCTTATTTTACATAGCATTATATCTACTTAGGGTTTTATATTAATTAATAAAATATTTAAATCAAGAATTAATCCAAGGTCAATGTTGACAAATGTCTTGTAAAGGCTAAGATTAATTTTATAGAATTAACTACAATTGTTGATTTTTATGAAAACCACTAGGATCATATGATGTGATCCTAAGATTGAATTGTCTCTCTAAGCACAAAAAAAAAGTTGACTATTTTTTTAATAAATTTGAGTGTTTATATGATTTAGGAAATAGAATCCAAATTAAAATATAAAAGAGAGAGTTAAAACTAAGGAAAATTTTATCCATTCAATTTAAAAAGGATCAAGAAAATAGATGTAAATTTTTCCTAGTCAAAATGGATGAAATTAGAGAAACCAAGGAAACCTCAATAGAAGACTATAATTTTATGAAATAATTTTAGGATGATTTTATAGAGGAATTATTAGGTATAAAACCCAATATGTAATTTTAAATCACTATCAATATCATTTGATGATCAGAACCTCAATCACATGATCCATACAGAATGAAAACAATTGAATTATTCAAGTTATAGGCCCATATTTAGGAGATGTTGGCCAAAATATTGTTTCAAACAAGTTTCTCACCATGTAAATAATTTTATTATTTTTTAAAAATAAGTATAAAACCCTTCTCTTGTGCATATACTATATAATTTTAAACAAGGAAATAATGAAAAACATGTATCATTTACCCTGTATTTATGATCTTTTTGATTATATGCATGTTTTAATAGTATTTTCAAAGATTCAACTTCATGTTGGGTACCACTAATTAAGAATTAGATAATAATATATTCCAAAAAAAACTTTAATGACTTGATATAGGCATTACAAGTTTATAGTGCTTCCTTTCAAACTACCAAATACACCTGTAGTATTCATGAATCTCATGAATTGTGTGTTTAGGGATTATCTTGATCATTTTATGTTAAAATTCCATGATGATATCCTCATCTATTCAAAAAGTGAAGATCATATTGAACATGTGTGTCTAGTCTTGTAGTAGTTATAAAATCATAAAATCTATGGAAAATTATGTAAGTGTGCCTTATTACAAAGAAGAGTACAATACCTAGGACATATTATTTCTACAAAAGGAATTTATATGGATTTAAAAAATATTAGAGTCATTATGGAGTGGAAAACACCTAAAAATGTGCATTATTTGCATATGTTTATGGGTTTAGTAGGGTAATACAAGAAATTTATGTGAAATTTCTCTAAAATGGAAAATCTAACCACTTCTATTCAATGAAAAGAGTTCAATTTTGTTTGATAAAATAATTGCAAAGAAAAATTTTAGGTTATAAGAAATAATATTAATCCAACACCAATTTTCTCTATTTAGGAGATGGTTTATAAGGATTTATTATGTAGGATGGTTTAGAACTCTTGATACAACATTGGGTACATAACTGAATTTAAGTACAACTTACTATCTAGAAAGAGATGGACAAAGAAAAAGAGTGAATTAATTTCTAGAGGATATTTTGAGGATGTATTACATGGACCATAAATAAAAATTCAAATAATACCTACCATTGTTTTAATTTTCTTATAACAACTCATTCTAATTAGCATTGAAAATTTCTCTTTTTAAGGCATTGTATTGTAAAAGGTGTTGAACACCAATCAACTAGGATAATTTAGAAGAGATAGTGGTATTTGGACCTGATATGCTTGTTAAAATATATGAAAAGTAAATTCAATAAGACAAATATTAGCTAAAGCCAATGATAAGTAGAAAACATAAGCTGATCTAAAAATAATAATAATAATAAGGTAATTCGTAGTTTGAGATAAAGTTTTTCTTCTAGTCAAACCTTAAAAAAGTGTTATTAAGTTTGGGATATTAGTGAAATTATCATCAAGATATTTGGAACCCTTAAAAATTATATAATTAATCAATCCTATATCATATATCCTTACTTTTCCACCAACTTTATCTCAAATGCATAATATTTTTCATGTATATTATATTAATAAATATATAACTGATCATTTACATGCTTTGGAATAGAATGCATTACATGTTATAGATCCAAAGGTGGTCATAGTAAAGTTAATCAAAATAATTTTTACTCAAAAATTTATGTTGTGTAACATGGAATTATCACAATGCAAGGTCTAGTGGGACAAATATTATGAAGACAATGCTACATGGGAGGATTATGAGTAATTATTTAGGTTATTTCCTCATCTATTTAAATAATTTTTGGTTGAACATTATTATTTGTTTATATAAATATTTTTTTAAATAAAATTCATCAGGGTGATAACCTATTTTAGGGGGGAAGTATGTTACATTCTATCCCATTATTCAAAAACTACATTAGTATTAATAAGGGAAGTGAAACTAATGATTAGTAGTTTTTTTATTTTTATAATATATCTAGATATTGATGTTGTATAGTTGATAGTTCTATTGTTTAATTTTATGATTAGTTATGTTGGATGACATTTTCATATTATTATGGATGTGATATGTTCTATGTACTAGAATCATTTTTTACTGTGGATAGAAATAATGGAACTGAGATCGCACACACACACTACACTCTTGATTGCTTAAATTAAACAAATGATAATAGTATTCTTAAAAAAATTGAGTGTTTGATTTGAATTATCTATCCTTGTGGTTATTAAATCATTTTTGTGTTGGTTTTATATTCATTACCTGTCTTAGATGATTTTGAGTTACATAATGTTCTAAGAATATGTATTAACTTGTTTTTTCATGAAACCTTAGTGTGACTTAGTCTATGTTGAATTATCCTATAAGAAACCACTTGTGAATTTTAACCCATAAGAGTATTGGGTGTTTTTTTATATCTTGTTTAAATTTATAATTGTATGCCCCATTTGCTGACATAAGAGTGGGGGGTGTGAACAAATAGGGTAAAAATCACTCAAATAAATTGTTATCACTCAGAAGGGCACCCTTGTAAGGACATGTGCCTATTCTCAATCCTATTCATATAATGGTGAACATCCAAGGTGTGGGTGAAATTTTAATAAATTACACACATTTACTTAATTCTCATACAATGAATCTTTCATCAGTATTTCATATAGAGGTCTTGGCAAACTCTCACACTAGCTTGAAAGGAATGAACAATGGTTGAATTTACTTTTAGATTATGTAAAAATTAGACATAGAAATTCTATATAACCTAAAATAATTCACATTTTTTGCATAAATGTGAATAATTCAG
Source organism: Torreya grandis (assembly GCA_037957365.1). Lineage (NCBI taxonomy): Eukaryota > Viridiplantae > Streptophyta > Pinopsida > Cupressales > Taxaceae > Torreya > Torreya grandis. The sequence continues at coordinate 32,392 of JARHVA010011121.1, forward strand.
ACAAAAACATAGAAAAATCAGTCATTCACTAAGTTACATCAATGAATATTAAGCACACACTTCATGAATAGATTAAAAATAGAGGAAATTCAGCTCTTTATTGCTTCAAAGGTGAAGTAGTATAAATTTTGGAAAAGTTTATATAATCCAAATTCATAATCTCCCCATATTAATTCAAAAATTAATATACATATAGAAATGAATAAGAGAGAGAGGAGATAAACCAACTCCAAACTAGGAATGAGTCCCTATCTAGTCACAGTTCACTCTTTCTTCAACTCCAATTTTAATTCAACCTTCAACATCCAAATTACAATGTAGTATTTATTAAATTCAAGCATTATTTCTTGAATTATGGCATATAATTTGGAGAGATAATCTTGTTTTAATTATTGAAAATTCAAAGGTCAACATGCATGCTTTGATCATTGAGTCTTGTAGAGATATTTGACTATCTTTAATTAAATCTTTTTTAAATCATACTTAAATTCTTTTTATCTTTCATTCATATTAAAATTTGAATTTATTTACCTTTATTTCATCTTGGAGTTTGACTTGATATTCTTGACTTACAATTTTGAGTTTGACTTGACTTGTTGCTTGCATCTTATATGCATGTTTGACTTCTTGACTTTTTATAAATTTAGCTAAAAGGGGCATATTAGGAGATAAATATCTTAAATTTTGATAGAGACTAGTTTCTATATGTAATTGGAAATGTATCATGTCCATAAATCAATCCTAGATCAGATGGGATAGAAAACATCAACAATTATGATTGGGGGCATATAAATGTTAATCAGGAGCATGACCAATGTGAAGATTTTCCAGACTTGATTAGGGGATCATTTCTCACAACACATTTTGTGAGGTATGGATCCAAATCCTATAGTATACATAATTTCAAAACAACCCTAAAAGATTCCTATGATTTAATACTTCACTAATATAATAACAAGAAAAGTAAATCTAATCTAGTGTGCACCAAAGCTTGTGGCACAAAATGGGGGTTAAAAAAGCAAAGCAATCAAAAAATTTATAGATAACCTTAAATAAAGTAATTATTAGTAATAATATAATACATGAAACATGAAGAGTAATATTATTCGAGCCAACACTTATGCTACTTTTATCTACTAAAAGAGAGGATAACAAAGTTAGAATATACTTACCTAAATGTGAACTTGTTGAGACTCAATCTCTCCCTTGGATAATGGGGATTTACAAGAGGTTATTATGATTTTTAAGGATCACTTTTTTAGGCCAAAACATCCAAGACCTATCCACAAGAATAGATTCTCCAAAATAAGAAACCTAAGCTAAGTCTCCTCAAGTAGAATGGTGGAGGAGCAAATTTTTAAGAAACATGAGTGAATAATAAATCTTAACTGCATATCTTAATAATGATCAAAATTACCTTGTATTTATAGGTAGAACTTACCATAAAATAATTTGAATATGTCAGTTGTGATAGGTTGACCTGGTTAACCTGGCATGTTTTTGGGCTAACTCACTAGGTCTATGTTAGGTTAGTTGGGAGATCAACAAATCAAAAGAGAGAAAAATTCCCTAAACTATCCTATGTTTAATTGGTCAACCTAGCACAATCGATAGGGAAAAAGGGTGCCAATAAAGGAAATGAAGGATGAAAAGGGGAAGAAAACTAGAAGAATATGCAAGGGAGGAGAAATAGCTTTGGGAAAGGTTTTATTAACTAGTTGGATTGGTAATAATGTGGCAAAAAGGGACAACAATCTTGTGAATCACCAAAGGTCCACCCACCCCTTTCTTAGTGCACCCATTAAGGCATGCACTCATAGAGATTGAGTCTTGATGAGATCCTTCAAGATGTAAATCATTAGTATTTGATAAAAGTTGAAAATATTATGTGTATATATGTGCCCCACTCAAAGCTCATCATGTGTCATTAAAGTGTATCAGGGAATGATGCTTTGAGAAAAGAACATAAGGACACACACAATGCTAATGCTAAAAAAAAGTTGTAGTATTTTAAATAAAAAATAACTAAAAGTAAATGATTGAAAGTAAACAACTAAAAACAAAATGTGATGCATACCTTGAATTACCTTTTATTATGGGATGGTTGTATGTTGTGTTGTTAGTTTTGATTGTGTAGGGTGTAGAGACTACTTTTGAAAAACCTAAGAATGAAAAACTAAAGAGAAAAAATAAACAAATGAAATAAAATATAAGATAGTTGGTGCTATGAGGATGAGATATACTTGGGAAATTCGGCAAGCTAGGGTGGCAGGTGATATGTTAGACCAAATTACCAAGTCAAACAACAAGAGTAAATTAGGTAACCAAAAATCCAAGGCTAGTAAAGACCAAAAAACTCAAACAAGCTATCCTTAAGTAATAAATTCAAATTAACCAAGTCAAACCAAGGATACATGTTAAATATGATGGTAAAAAAACAAAATAAATGCTAAAAAGACTAACTACAAAGACAAAAATGGTAAAACAACATTGATGAGTGAGCAATAACAAACCACATCTCAATCATCAATGTAAAAAAGAGGCATAAAAGGGAAAATAACATTGTAAAATGATAAGAAACAAGCCATCCTCACTCAATAATATAAAAAGGGTATGAACTCAGGTGTCCATAACAACAAGATAGAAAAATCATGACAAATTGTAAAAGGAAAGTAAAGTAGGTCTAGGAAATGTAAATCATGATGTAAAGAAAGTAATCCATAGTTGATCAAACATGTTTTTTTTCTCTACGGATAGATAAAACTAAAACAAAGTAGTGTTATCATGTTTTTAAGAGGTGAATAATAAATAATTAAAGAAGAAGGGAAAACAAATTTGGAATCACAGTTTGTCTATCAAGGGGGGAAATGAAATGCGTGGAGGGGAGAATGAAGGAAAAAACAAGGTAGATGGATACTCTTTATCAAAGTTAAGACACTCAAATTAGGTTTTTAAAAATAATAGGACTTTTAACCTTAAGGACTTTAAAGAAATTCTCTTAGCCACACAAGTCTTAGAAAAAAATAGAGTATATAAATCAACTCATGAAGGTTATATGCATGAAAAGTAAAATTGACCTACCTCCCCATGATGTGTTCCCCACTCTTCATAACTCCTTAAAAATCCATTAGTCTATTAAAAATATTGGGTAAAAATTAGGCAGCACCATAGGGATTTTTGAAATCCCCTATTTAAATCTATTTGCCTACTACACCTCAAAGGACTTTGGCTCTATGTGAAGCTGACTTTAGAGTTTGAGCTTCGATTGAAGATAGGAGATGTCATTTTAATCATGTATTTTGGTGTGATTAGACTTTTGATATTTGTATATTGCCTTTTATATATCGTTGCCTTTTGTTTCAAATGATTTGGCATTTAACTTCCTTTTGATGGCTCTTTTAAGATTCCTCCATACAAAAAAATTTGGAAAACCAAACATGGGTGCTAAAGATGAATTTTATTTGAAAACTTGGGATAAGGTTGCTAAGAGAGAGAAAATTCAAAGAGTATGGGGTTTAAGATTCTCATAAATCAAGGTGAAATAAAAGTGTTATCTTGACTTTGACCTTGTTTTATCTAATGTGGAGATGAAAAGAAAGGGAAATCAAGAGGAGTTTCACATAGAACAATTTAAATTTCTTCATATTGAAAAAAAAATTGATAAAGGGAAAAAAGAGGGATAAAATGATAGTAAAGTGTGATTCCTTATCATGAGAAAGGAGGAAAATGGAAGAAAACATGCTATCATATATTATTGTACAAATTTCATCTACCAAAAGAAGTAAAAACTAAAGTTGAGAACAAGGATCAAGAACATGAAAAGGTGGTAATTTTATAAGGATGGTCAGGTCTTATCCATAGTCTTACAAACCAACACATAAAAGATAAACCCACAAGGGTGTCAATAAACAAGAGAGAAGAAAGTGAGGGAAAGTTTTGACAAAGAAAATCACAAAATAAAAACCCAAAGGATGCTAAAATAACATTAACAAGTAGAAAAAATGAAATAAAAATAGATAAAATATGGTGGTTTTGTGAGGGATGTCAGGTACTATCTATGGTCTTACAAATCAACTCACAAAAGAAAGACCCAAGGGGTGTAAAAAATAAGAGAAAATGTAAGAGAAAGAAGACTATGGTACATCAAGAAACCAAAAGACTAAAAGGGAGGACTTAAGGTTTGTGAAAAGAGGGCACTGCTATAGAGGGAGAAACCCATGCTTAAGTTACCTACAAAAAGTGTTAGAAAGATATAGATAGAAAACATGACAAGAAGGAAATGTTTATACAAAGTAATTTTTAAGGAATTGGGCATTAGTGGGCTCTTTAAAAACATGGCCTTCATTAGTTTGAAGGTAATAAGTGCTTGGACCAAGAATATATTTAACCAATTATGAGCCCTACCATTTTTTGGTATATTTACCTTCTTTATCATGGGTGTAGTCTAGTTTAAGGACAAGATCACCAACATTAAAAGTGTAGACTTTAACACGTTTGTTATGTTGTCTAGTGATGTGATCCTTGTATTGGTGGTTATGTTGTAATGAAAAAAAATGATGTTCATCAAAATGATCAAAGGCATGAAGGTGAGATTCACATAATTATTCATAGGGAATAATACCTTGAAGAGGTATATGAAGAGAGGGAAACTCAACTTCTAATGGAAGAACTGACTCAAAACCATAGACTAGCAAAAATGGTGTTACCCCAATGGTAGTACATATGCTAGTTTGATTAGCCCAAAGTGTAGGGTAAACATGAATATGCTAATCCATGTGGGTTTCATGAATTTTATTTTGAATAATTTTATTAAGAATTTTATTGGTGGCCTCAGCTTGACCATTTCATTGTGGATGATAAGGCATGGAAAACTTGTGATTGATTTTGAATTTAGTACAAAGTTGTTTAACATGTTTATTTTTGAAATTACCACCATTATCTAAAATGATGGTATGAAGAATTACAAAATGGAAAATAATTTGGTTAATAATGAACTTGGATATGGTAAGACCAATTATGTTAATGAGGGGCATGGCTTCTACCCACTTGGTAAATCACTTAGTAGTGTTGATGATAAATATATGCCCATCTTGGGAGTGAGGAAGTTTACCAATGATATCAAATCCCCATGTGTAAAATGGCCTTAGAGACTTGATAGTTTAAAGTTTGATAGGAGGTGAATGAATAAGATCATTGTGAAGCTAACAAGGATTATACTTTTTAGCATATTCAATTGCATCCTTTTTAAGAGTAGGCCAAAAGTAAACAATACATAGGCATTTGCATGATGTAGCATGTCCACTATAGTGACCACCACAAATTACCCCATGTGCATGCTCAAGAAGGGGATATACCTCATCTTGCATAAAATAATAGAGAAATGTACCTTTAGCATTGTGATAGTAAAGGATGTTATGTCAAAATACATACTTCAAAGCTTGTTTAGGAATACATGTCTTTTCATGAGAATCTAGATTAGGAGGATAAGTTTTATTTTCTAAATATTGAGTGATTTTTTTATACCAAGGGATTTATCAAATGGTCAAAGCCTCAATGTGATACATAAGTGAATTAGGTGGTTAAGTTGATGATGGAGATTTTTTGATTTGTTTAATAAAGGAAGGATCAGAGAGAACTTGATGAGGATGAAAGAGATAAGTTGAATATGCAATAGAATCAATAATGGAATTTTGGTATCAAAGAATAGGCTTAATAGTGAAAGAGATAAAATCCTTAGTGAGAGTGGTTGAATTTTGATGATAGGTAATAAGGTTATCACTTTTAAATTGATAGTCACCATTAACTTGATGAAAAATGAACTAAGAATATCTTAAATCATGAAGACATTAGATGTCTAGATCAAGAGCAACTCTCATGCTTAAGATAAAAGCTTCACATTTAGCCATATTATTAGTGACATCAAAGGTGAAGTGAAAGGATAAAGGAATAATATTTCTAAGATAACTTGTGAGAATGCAACCTAACCCAACTCTTTGAAGACATTTAACATCATCAAAGTGAAGGGTCAAAGTATATTCATGTAAGTCAACATTAATTTTAGGGATTTCCTCAATAACTACCTCTAGTTTTGTAGTACTATAGGGAAGGAAAGATTCTTCAAGTTGATTTGCTTCAAGATCAATAGTAAAGCTATGAAACTAGTTTTTAAGGGATACAACTTGAATAAGACCTTTAATATAAAGGATGTTATCATTTAGAATGTAATCTTGAAGTGAAGAAGTGGTTAGAATAGGAACTACAACAAGTTGGTTAGTTATGATTTACCCTTTGATATATTTTTGTGTGATGATGTAGAGATTAAATTCCATAAGTAAGACCATCTGTTTGCCGATTCTATCTCTAGGAAGAAAGGCTTTGGAAAATCAATAACAAAGGGGGTTAGAATGAATGATGACATAAGTATTTTGGTATAGCATATAATGATGAAGATTTTTAGCTACAAAATAGATAGTGAGGAAATCATGCTCAACTTTGGTATAACATGTCTCATAATCAATGAGCCCTCAATAATTTAGTAAATAACATACTCTCTTCTTGTATCATCTTGTTGGGCAAGCATTGCCCCAACTGAAATAGGTGTGGAAGAAGTATATAGAAATAATGGTTTATTATTGGAAGGAGGATGAAGTGTAGGTGGATGAAGTAATGACTCTTTCATATTATCAAAGGCTTTTTAACATGGATCCATCCATTCTAAATTTTTACCTTTCTTGAGAAGGGAATTGATTGAGTGAATGTGATAAGCCATTTTGGGGACAAATCATCTAATTTCCCCAAGTTTTCCTAAATAAGCTTGAATATTAGGAATAGATCAAGGAATGGGCATGTTAACAATAACAATAATTTTGGCTAGGTCAACATTGATGCCATGGAGAGAGACTAAGAATCCTACCAGTTTTTTGGATGTGACTCCAAAAACACATTTTAAAGGATTAAGTCTAACTTTGTATTTAAGGAGATGGTCAAATATAATAACAAGATCAAAAATATGATTCGTAGGATGTTTAGATTTAGAAATAATATCATCCATATAATTTTCAACAATTTTATGGATGAGATCATGAAATATGTGAGTCATGGCACATTAGTAAGTGGCTCTAATATTTTTGAGACCAAAAGGCATTTTTACATAACAATAGGTACCCCATTCCATGGTGAAAGTAATCTTATGTTAGTCCTTGGGAGAGATATGAATCTGATTATATCTTGAGAAACCATCCATAAGAGATAACATTTCATAACTAGCCATGGAATCAAAAATGGCATTTATTAAAGGTAAGGGGAAATTGTCCTTAGAACAAGAAAAATTAAGGTTATGGAAATCAATAAAAATACGAATGACCATAGTGACTTTCTTATGAATGGGAATAATGTTAGAAACCCATTTAATATAATATATTATTTTAATGAATTTAGCATCTAGTAGTTTAATTATTTCCTTATGACATATATTAATGACTTTAGGTTGGATTTTTTATTGCTTTTGATGCACTGGCTTAACATCAGGATAAGTGATGATGTTATGAACCTTAATACTAGGGTCAATGTCAGGCATGTCTTGGTAGGACCAAGTGAATGCCTCTTGATTTTTATCAAAGAATAAGCTAATGTTATCATGCTTAGATGGTGAGAGTTATCAAGAAATCATGATTGGTCCAAGAGAAGATGTGTTACCATATTCAATATGATTTTTTTCTTTGATAAGCATGGCATTGCCATCTTGAAAGTGGTAAGGTGCATTGGGTAAGGCTGAAATTGGATTTGTTTTAGGATCAATGCTAGAGATGAAGTTATTGAAGCAAGGAGTTTTATTCCTAAATTTTTGAAGTTCATGATGTTGCCTAGGAATTTGAGGTTCTTGAGTATGAAGTAACTTAATAATAGATTCATCACTAGGCAAGGTAGGAAGAGGACCATAATATTCAACATCTAATTCAAGGTATAAAATTTTATTACCATGGTTATCATACTCAAAATAAATCTGACAAACATCGATTGCCTTGGCCTCAAGCATAATTTTATAAGTAGATGAAGAAGATGGATTTGAAGAGACATGAGTGATGATAAATTAAATGATATGAAATCTAGAGAAATGATAGGATTTAAAGGAGGTAGAGAATATGTATGATATTTCATAGGTTTGGAAGGTGTAATTTGTTTTACCACCTAAGGAGTATCGATAAGTGGAGAATTGGTGGGAGGTACATGACCCTCAACATCTAAGTCATGATGTGTAGATATGGCATGTACATCTTGGTTAAAGGCATGAATTTGGGATAAAATATTTTTATAGTGATGGAAATCCAAGTATTTAGAGTGATCCTAGGCCATGACATAGTTATCATCATATGTGGGAGAAATCATACATGCTTGAGAATTGGGGGGAGTTTTAGAAGGTAAAATCCCAATGTTTCTAAATTTACAAAGGGACATGGTGAGATGATATTAGAATACTTTGTCCACTCCAAAATCATTGAAAGAGAAGGCATCTTCAGGTAAAGATGGCTCTTGAACATTGTATGGAGGGGGATATTTGGTAATCTCATCCATGATAGGAAAAATATGATCTCTGGGTAAGAGAGAAGGAGGAAGACAATACATAATATATGGAGGTAGATTCTTATTATTTCAAGTGTGATGCAACTCATTGGGCTCATCATTAATGAAATATGCAAGAGTAACTTGAAGATCAGGATTCATGTTGATGGATGAACCTAGGTAAATGAGCACTATTAGTGTTAAGAATTGTAGGAATTCAATATTTAGGCTTAAGATTGGGAAGTTGGATGCTCCATGGGTTGGGATCAGCTTCATGTTTGTAATGTTTTCCATTATGTAAGAATTTAATACATTAACTATAAAAAGAGGTGATGGCTCTCATCTAATAAGTACATAGATGATCAAGAAGAGTTTTATAACATAAAAGAAGATCAAGGAACATAAGATTGGTTCTAATAGTATTAGGTCCAATGGTTAATAGAAGCCAAATATAGCCAAGTGGATTTTGATTAGTCTTGTTAAAGCCACAACAAGTAATATGGGTTTGATTTTGATTATCTTTTTTATGTCCAAGTTATTGAATGAGCCATAAGGATTTCACATTAATTTTAGAACCTTTGTCAACTAGAAATTTTTAGATAAGGGTGGTATTAATGGATACTTTGATAAAGAGAGGTGGATCATTGGTGTGAAAAATAATTTTGTCATTTATCATGTCCTCTTCAAGAAATTCAATGGAAGGTTTGGAAGAAGGACACATAGTCTCAATGGTATTGACATTAGTTGGTTGAGAATCTATAGAAGGTGGTTCTTCATCTATGGAAGATGGATCTTTAATTTATTGGAGTTTTTTCATAAGAAATTTATGATGATAGGGTGAAGTGTGAACCAAATCCATAAGATGAATCTTACAAGGCATAGATTTTAATTATTCAATAAAATACTAATGTGATTTATAAGAACTAGAATGAGGTTTAGAACAAACTAGATTTATAAGGTATATATGTGGTGGGAGGATCATAAGGAGGAATTTGTTCCTTGGGTGCTTCTAAATCATCATGAGTGGTAGTAGTATCTTTAAAAAATTATTCTTATAAATATGGTGTCTTAGGTTTGGTAACATGATCTTTGTGAGCCAGTTTATGATGATAATTAACCTTAGTAGTGTTGGCATATTAAGAGTTGTTATAATATAGGTCATAATTGGAATTAGTGCATAAACATCCTTGACATTTGATTAATTATTATTTGAAGAATATTTTTTATTATTATAAGTAGAGGCTTTAAAGGTTTGTCATTTTTGAGAAACAATAACATACTATTGATGATGAAGTTTGATCATAGCTTCATGGTTGAATGAGTCACCAAGAATATAAGAAACAACACATTTAGTGATCCCTCTACAAGATTCATGAGAATTCCTAATGTTGGCATGGAACCAATAGAATAGATTGAGATCATACCATTCATGAGGAACATTGGGATAAATGAAAGTTTTCAAGGGTGGTAAAAATTGTTTCATTTGATAAACCAAAAGAGGTGTGAGAAATGGTAAAGGAACATCAGATTTAGTAAATCCAGGTTTGGTTTGGAGAGTATTACTAGTGATAGTTTTCTCACTTGGATTCACACACTTGAGGAGATGTTTAGCTCTCCTCATCCAAGTGGCACAATGGAAACATCTCTCTTGTTGTGGGTGAATTTTTTTCTAAAATGAATCTCTAGATTTGAGGCTAGCTCCCTTGATGTACCACTTTAATGTTGCTTCTACTACTACTAACTTTTGGGTGTGAAAGGGAATGAGGAAAACTAAAAGCAAACCTAAACTAATGGAGGTGATACACAAAAATAGATGATGTCTTCCAACCACATGTACATGAAAATTATGACCAAAATAATGACCAACATACACTTTCCCAATATTTATCTTCTTGTAGCAATATTACACTATGAGGTCGTGAAGGATTGTCTTATGTTGGGAGGACTAGACAAGAGGCCTTGAATGACACTAATTAAAATAAAAATTCACTTAGACATAGACATATCCTAGAACACTTCACATTCCCTATAAGAATAAGCTTCAAATAGGTGAAAGAATGAAGTACAATGCTAAGGAATCCATAATCTTCACTAAGAAAATTAAACATTCAAGTAGAGCACACTATGAATAGTCATGGAAGGGGTAAACACTTAGTCATTATATTGATCAAAAGGTGTAAAATTAATTAGAGTTTTTCCATACTCAGGTGGATTTACCCCTATAATATCCAAAAGGCTAGATTTTATAGAAGAAATGGGAAGGTAGAGAGAAGGGAAGTCCAAGAGTCACTTGGACATGTGTCTATCTAAGAGAATCAGTCAACATTGCATGTGGGAGAGAGATAGGTGAGTTATGCCATGTCATAAAATGAAATAGTTATAATTGAATTAGTCACAATTAAATTAGTTACAATTGCACTAAATGAATTAGTTATAATTGAGCCAAATGCTCAGGACATTTTGCCCTTTATTACCTCTATATTCACCTTCAAGTTCCCACCAAGCCTTTTTTGATTCTAATGACTAGTTTTTTTAGTTTGAAATTGACATTATATGGGTAATCATCCTTCAAGTATTTGCTTCAAACTCTCATTTACCTTGAATTTCCCCTTTATACAATTCCATAGACAATTTATTTTGAATAATCCTTCAAGATTTTATAAGTATCCTTTTAGCTTTCAAAAATGGACCATTTGGTTCATTGAAATGTTCCTTTGGACCTTTAGAACTCTAAAATGACCCTTTGGCAATTTGAAAAATACCTTTCCTAAAATGAAACATACCCTTCAGGTGAAAATTAAAAGTGCCTTTCAGAAAAACTAAAGTGCCCTTTGGAAAATTTGTTTCAGATAAAATGTTTGAAACAATTCCTTCATAAGAGATGAAAATTGCCCTTCAAAAAAATTGAAAAAGAGCCCTTCAAAAATGTTACAAATGGCTTTCGAAAAAAATGAAATGCCTTTCAGAAAATTTGTTTTAGACAAAATGTTTGAAACAATTCCTTCAAAAAGTTGAAAGTTGCCCTTCAAAAAATATGAAAATTTCCCTTCAAAAAATCTATCTCAAACAATTTGTCTAAAATAATTCAGAACTTGGTTGAATGAAAAGTTTGAATGAAATAACACTTAGTCAAAAATAAAAGACTCAAAAGGACTACTATGCAAAGGCTAAAAAAACCAAAACAAAATTTCTAAAAGAATTGGACTTGTACATTTGTTGTGGGCTTGTATAGAACACTTCTTTCAAAAGAAGCCTGCATACTAGACCTAGCCAAAGATATAGACTTAGGTGGCTAAGTTTTCAAATAAGGGTGCCCAATTTTGGCTTGAAGGGAAAAAATTTGGTCAACAAATTGGTGACTCACAAGAGTATTATGCCTACTATACAAACTAGACCAGTATTTAAATTAATCCATTGAGTATATGGAGTCATCTAATGATTTAAATAACTAAGAAACCATTGGCCATGACTCAAAACTTGATCAATAAGATAACTAGTTACCACCTCAAAACACGTAAGGGAAAGAAAAAACACACACGAAGACTAAAGAAAACACACAAGACACACACATGTGTATAAGCACTTAAGGAAAAAAAAGGCACAACTGGAAGCAAACTAATATGTACATCTGACTTGATACATTTGTCTCCCTCCTAGATCAAAGGGGAAGCTTCTTAGGTCTCTTTCATGACAAGAACCCTCATGGTGGTAACTAGGTAGCTTGTTAGAGTGATAACTTGGTGACTCACCTTTCTTATTTTCCACTTTGATTGGCATGCATTTCAATGTATCAGATTCAAACATGTCCTCAACCTCTATGTATCCATTCTAATATTTGAGACATGTCTCATGCTGGTTCTTCATACTAGTGTAGTCCATCAATGGATCAATGGCTACTATCTCATCATCATAGGGTTCATTTGGCTCATGGCCCTCTTAGTATGAATCATGGACCAAATTATTACTTTTTATCCTTTTCAAAAGCTATTCAAACTTATTTATTGCTTAATCATGGCTATATTGAGGAGGGGTGGATGGTGTGATGTTTGAGCTGAGACAAAAGAACTAATTCATCCCAAAAATTATCATTTTTTAGCACAAGAACTCCTTCCTCAATGATTCTATCAAACCAATGTGATCCCTTTCCTTCTTATTCACAAATAAGAGTCTTTATTTTCTCAAAAACATGTTCTTGAACCTAATTTAACTCAAGTTCCATGGCTTGGTCATTATCTTCATCAAAGCAACAAGAAGGTTCATCAAACAAAGGGAAAGAGATCTCACCATGCTTACATTCTCCATCTAACATTGACAAGTAAAGTTTATCAATCTCATCTTCATATTGTTGGATTATTTGCATATATGTATAACCTATATCTTCTCCTTGAATCATTCCATCTTCAAGAGTCACTTTTTTAACCTTATTCTCATGAAAACCTCCTAGAACATCCACCTCATGAAATATGATTTGACTACATTATTCATTTTTGATAATGCCTTCCACCTCATGTTCATGATGATGATCACCATGATGATGCTCATGGGGAGTGCCTATAATGATTTCATATTCATCATCACTCATAATAGCCTCTTGATCATCCAAAAAATGCATTTTATCTTTCTCATTTGCCTCCCTAAAAACAAGTTCCTCTTTAGAAGGGAATGAAGTCAAGGGTGAATGGATAGGTTCATGAGTTTGAAATGTAGGAGTTGGAGTATGGAAGGTAATGGAAGGTGAAGGAAGTGAAAATGGAGTGTGGGATAAAGGAGAGGACATAGGAATGGGCTTTAAAAAAAGGCAAGCACTAGTGAGCTCAGAATCAGATTTGGAATGAGAAGTGGGGTGTTCTTTGAGAAGCTCATGAGGAAGAGGAAGTAAACCTTAGGCTAAAATCAATTGATTCTCTTCCTTCCACTTGAAAAACACTTCATCCACATCAAATTTAGCTTCATAACTCTCTTGAAGGGGTGTGTTTAGACATGGGATCTTCTATTGGGTTTAAACCTTCCATTACACCTTGATTAAGCAAAATAATTCTTAACTCTAGTTCTTCAATTTGATTGGCTAGATTATCTTGGAAGAGTCTTTATTGGAGATCATATGCATCATCATGATGAGGAGGAGTATGAGAGGTTTGACATGGAAAAGAAGATGTTTCTTGAGGAAGGGTGGGAGGGACTTGAGGAGGACTAGCTTCATTTTCCACTTCACACTCTTAAACAATACTCTTCTCTTCTTTCTTATCCCATGATTCCACTATTTCATTCCAAATCATGGTCTTAGGATTATAACTCTCTTCTTGAGGATAGGAAATAACTTCATCTTTCTCAGGGTCTTGAGCTGGTTCATGATAGACATTTCTCCAACTTGGGATCTTGACATCATGCTGAAAGACTTGAGGAGGTTGAGGGAGACTAGGAAGAGTTTATACATGCATAAGAAGAGTTTCTTGAGGATGGATGTGTTATTTTCCAAAGGAAGTAGGATGACTTATTTCAAAAGAGAGCTCATAGTCTAAGGAATTAAAATAGGTAGTTTCTATAGAAGGTTGTTCTAATTCCCTTTGGTATTGGATTTCTAGGTGCAAAGGATTAACAACAAGAGTAATTAATGTATTAGATGGGCTATAAGGTTGGCTCATTTTATTTCAGTGAGAAAGTGTTATTTGATAGAAAGGATTCGATGTATAAGAGGAGGGTTTATTTTAAATAGGAGAAGGCTACTTTGGGATAGAAAAAGGTATACAAGGTTGATTGCCTTAAATGGATTGACTCCTCCATCTTACTAGTTTCTCCTTCATAGATTGCATGGCTTGAGTTTTCCTAAACAAGCACTCCTCCTTATACATAAGCTCTTATTGATACCTATTCTACTCACTCAACCTATCTATCTCCAGCATTTTCTTCTCAAAATCTAAGATAATCTCCGTAGCACTCTTGGATTGACTAGATGAAGGATAATTAGGAGAGCCACTTAAGGTGATTCCATGAACAACATGAGCTTAATCAAAATAATATGAAGGAACACAAGGTCCATACTACTTGATAAAGGAATTATACATACCAAATATGATTTCTTGATGCACTAGGGCTACTTGACCAGCTGATTCAACACAAAGTTTCCATTGGTGTTGATTGAAATGCCTCTAAAAGGTTGATTGGTTGAAGAACACACTAAGAATTCCTTACCTCCTTGGATAAATAGTCCCACCATGCGTGCCAAAAACTATTACCACTTAGATTTTTACTCTTGAGGAGATGTTCAGCTTTCCTCATCCAAGTGGAAAAATGGAAACATCTCTCTTGATTTGGGTGATAATTTAACTAAAATGAATCTCTATATTTGGGGCTAGCTCCCTTGATGTACTAGTCAAATGTTGCTTCTAATACTGCTAACTTTTGGGGTTGAAAAGGGAATGAGTAAAAATGAAAGCAAACATAAACTAATGGAGGTGATACACCAAAATAGATTAAGGATTCTAACCACATATATATGACACTTATGACAAAAATAATGACCAACATACACTTTCCCAATATTTATCTTCTTGTATCAATATTACACTATGAGGTCATTAAAGATTATCTTATGCTGGGAGGACTAGACAAGAGGCCTTGCATGACATTGATGAAAAGACAAACTCACTTAGACATAGACATCTCCTAGAACACTTCAAATACCCCATAAGAAGAAGCTACAAATATGTTAAAGAATAAATTACAATGCTAAGTAATCCATAGTCTTCACTAAGCAAATTAAACATTCAAGTAGAACACACTATGAACAATAATGAAAGAGGTAAACACTTAGTTATTTTATTTATCAAAAGGTGTATAATTGAGTAGATCATTGCCATACTCAGGTGGAATCCCCCATATAATATCCAAAAGGCCAAATTTTATAGAATAAATGGGAAGGTATAGATAAGGGAATTCCAAGAGTTACTTAAACATGTGTCCATTTGAGAGAATCAGTCACCATTGCATGAGGAGAGAGATAGGCAAGCTATGCCATGTCACCAAATGAAATATTTATAATTAACTTAGTCATAATTAGGTTAGTTATAATTTCACTAAATGAATCAGTTATAATTAATCCAAATACTTAAGACATTTTTCCATTTGTTACCTCTATATTCACCTTTAGGTTCTCATTTCCCTCATACTTCTCCTTTAGACAATTCTATAGATAATTTGTTTCGAACAATCCTTCGAGATTTTGTAAGTGTCCTTTTGGCTTTCAAAAATGGACTATTTGGTTCTTTAAAATGTTCCTTTGGACCTTTGGAAATCTATAATTACCCTTCAAAAATTTGAAAAATACCTTTCCTAAAAGGAAACATACCCTTTGAGGAAAAATTGCAAGTGCCTTTTGGAAAAATTGAAGTGCCCTTCGAAAAAGTTGTTTTAGACAAAATGTCTAAAACAATTCCTTTAATTTGTTTGAAAAAGACCCCTTTGGAAAAGTTACAAGTGCCTTTCAAAAAAATTGAAGTGCCCTTTGAAAATTTTTTTTGGACAAAATGTCCAAAACAATTCCTTCAAAAAAGTTAAAAATTGCCCTTCAGAAAATCTAAAAATTGCCCTTTGGAAAATCTATCTAGGACAAATTGTCTAAAAGAATTTGGCACTTGGCTGAATGAAAATTCTAAAATAAATAACACTTAGTCAAAAAAAAAGACTCAAAAGGATTACTACGCAAAGTCTTAGCAAAAGCTCAAAAAAACTTTCTAAAAGAATTGGACTTGTACATTTGTTGTGGGCTTGTATAGAATGCTTCTTTCGAATAAAACCTACATACCAGACCTAGCTAAAGATATAGACTTAAGTGGCTAAGTTTTAAAATAGGGGTTCCAAATTTTGTCTTGAAGGGCCAAAATTTGGTCAATAGATAACATTAGATGTTTGAAAATATCCTTTAAGAAGTTTATGATTGGATTTGAATTGCTTCATAAGAAAGTCTTGACATTTAGATTGGTCAAGAGCTTCACCAATATTTTGAGGAGTAAAAGTTTGAAACTTATATTGAAAAGTGGTAATAAATAGTTTGAATAAATTATCATAAATCATATTATGACTAGCTTTATGAGATAAATATTTCCATCTTTTATTAAAGTCATGAGCCGATTCATTAGGAGATTGTTTAGCATTTATGAAGTGACTAAGATAATTTTCAAGATCATTGTGTTGAAACTATTTAACTAAAGGATTGAAAAAATATTTAAGTTGACAAATAGAATGTTGAGGAAGTTAATTATACCATTATAATGCATCACCAGTAAATTTTTTTACTAATAGTTTAGTTGTGGCAAATGTATTAATTTGGATCCACACTTTGTAAAGGTTACCAAAGGCTTTGAGGAATGAAGCGGGGTCTTTAGTCCCATCATATTTTATAGTTGGAGTTATGTTACCAATATCAATGGATATAATAAAGGGAGCTAAAGGCTCATTTTGAATAGTTTGAATCATCTTTTTATTCATTACAGGTTGAGGAATAACATTTCCTAAGGAATCCCTAAGAGGTGGAGGAATGTAATTAGGATTAGCTTGAGGATGCATAGTTGGAGGTTGATTAGTCACATTGTTTAAATGTTATTGAAGTTACATCATTTGGTTGGTATTAGAGTTTTGCATGATGTTAATTTATTGAATGAATTGAGTTAATAGTTGGTTTATATCTAGAGGTGAGTTAGTGTTGGTTGGAGCACTCCCTAAATTAGTGTTAGGGGGAGGATTATTAGAAGGAGGGTTATTAGTGGGATTGTTAAATAGATTTTTATCAATCACTCCCACATTGGTTTGGAGAGTTTGAGAAGTGTCTTGATAAGTATGGAAATGATTGGATCCATCAACTTCATTTTGAGGTGTTATTTACACCATGTTATAGTTAGTAGATGAAGGAGGAGGAGAAGTGCCCCAAGAGTGATGGTTATCTTGGGAGAAAAAGATAGGAAGAAATGAACATACCATATAGTATCTAAATGGATTTAGTGTATTTAAAATATTTTGATAGGAGAATTCATTCTGACTGAGGAGAGATAAACAAGATGCAAAATAGGAAATATGGAAAACTAGATTGAAAAACAAGAAAAGCAGGAAACAATATTGGGTCAACCAAGCATTAAAATAAGGGCTTCATACTATATTAGGTCAACTAGGTCAATCCAATATAGTGTTTAGAAGTCAAAAAAATCACTAGGTCGACTAGGTCATCCTAGTATAGTAGACAAGTAAGATGAAAAGTTTAAAGACAAGATTGGAAATGAAACAAGACAATTTGCAGATAATATAATAAAGTAAGTACAAAAAGGAAACACACAGTCCACTGAATTGATGCTGGCCAATCGAATTGATGGACAAAAAGCAAAATCTTGCTCTAACACTAGATAATGCAATATTTTACATACACAATTGATTAAAGAGTAATAAAACAACTTGAAATTAAAGATAACTACTTGGTTAACCTAGAATGTTAATTAGATTATTAAGAATGATTTTAAATGTAAAAGGGAGATTGGCTATAACCAAGGTACTAGATAGCAATCTATGGATAATTTAAGGTAAGTTTAGGATGAAAGGGACTATAGTGGTAATGATACAAGTTTGGTATTGAGGCTTACCCCCTCACTTCACACATTGTAGTGATAAGGGTGTTAGGTGCTAGGCCAGAATATATCATTAACCACACTACTTGACAAGAGCATGAAGTCAACTTCCCCCTTGGTGATGAAATCCAAGTAGGTAGACCTGGGTAGTAAAATTTTTAAATTATTGTTGATGTTTATGTGGTTTGGCTATGTGTAAAAAATAATATAAATAGTGCAACTAATCAATTGATTGAAAATCCTCTAACTAGACTATGTGAATTATTCTAGGCATGTAAGTTAAAAGAAAGATGTGATTAACAAATATGGTTCATTACAACTTTGAAATAAGGCATAGTTGAGAAAATATATGGACAATCATAAATAATAAAGTTGAACTTGTACTATGGAAATAAACTCTAAAATTGAACTAGATCAGTCAGGTTGACCTAGTTATTTCAAAAAACATAGAACACAAAACTAGGTCCATATGGTTGACATAGTTGATTGTGTAGAGGTAGTTTTGAAGACTGAAAAATTGAAAGGAAAGCACATAAAAAGAAAGATACAAAGGAAATAAAAACTAGCCTGAATGTTTTAGAGATGAAAAGGATAAGATTTTTGATCTAATACTTTGGAGAAAACTTGAAGTAACCTACAAATTAGGTTGATCTGATCGATCAAGCTATATAAGAACCTACTAAAAAAGTGCTAAAATTGCACTCAATCAACCTAGTCAACCTAATAGTTTGAACTAAAAGTATAAAAACCTAAAAAATAATATTGGGTCAAGCTACTTGATCCAATTATCTAAATAGAAGTCTGTAAGTCTAGAAACTTGTACTAGGTCAAGTTGGTTGATCTAGTTGCTTATTCTTACAAACCTACACATGGAGATAAATAACTAGGTTGATACGATACATATATCATAATAAATAAATAATAAAAATAATGTTGAATAGAAATGAAATAAGTGAAATAAATCCTATAAGGGTTTGACACACATCAGGTTCACTAGAATGTATGTAATCATAAATACATCATGCCACAAATCAATCCTAGATCAGATGGGATAGAGCACGCCTACACTTCTTATTGGGGGCATATAATTTTTAAGTAGAAGCATGACTAATGTGAGGATATAATAGAACTAATTAGGGGATCACTTGTCACAACACACCATGTGAGGTAGGTTTCCAAAGACTATAGTCTAACATAATCATACAACAACCCTAAAAGAGTCCTATGATTTAATATTTCACTAATCTAATAGCAAGAAAAGTAAATATAATCTAATTTATACCAAAGCTTGTGACACAAATTAGGGGTTAGGAAATAAAATCAATAAAAACATGTATACAAAACCTCAAATACAGTAATTATGAGTAACACTCTAATACATGAAACATGAAGAGTAATATTATTCAAGCCAACACTTATGCTACTTCTATCTACTAAAAGAGAGGAGAAAAAAGTTAGAATATACTTACCATAATGTGAACCCATCAAGACTCAATCTCTCCCTTGGCCAATGAGGCTTCATAAGAGGTTGTTGTGGTTCATAAGGATCACTTTGTTAGTTTAAAGCATCCAAGACATATCCACAAGACTAGATTCTCCAAAATAAGAAACCTAAGCTAAGACTCATCAAGGAGAATGATGGAAGAGAAGATAGTGAAGAAGCATAAGAGAATAATAAATCTTGATTGCATACCTTAATAATGACCAAAACGACCTTGTATTTATAGGCAAAAATTATCCTAAAATCATTTGGATATGTTGACTATGTTAGGCTAACCTAGTTGACCTAGCATGTTTTTGGGCTAACTCACTAGGTCTATACTAGGTAGGTTGGGAGGTCAACAAACCAAAAGAGAGAAAATTTCCATAGATTGTACTAGGTCAACCTAGTCACCTAGTACAACCAATAGGTCAAAAATGTGCCAATCAAAGAAATAAAAGATGAAAAGTGGAAGAAAACTAGAATACTATGTAGGGGAGGAGAAATAGCTTAGGGAAAGGTTTTAGGAACTATTTGGATTGGTAATAATTTGGAAAAAAGGGACAATAATACTATGAAGCACCAAAGGTTTACCCACTCCTTTCCTGGTGTGCCCTTTAAGGTGTGCACTTAGAGAGATTGAGTCTTGATGGGTTCCTACAAGATGTAAAGAATCAAAATTTTATAAAATTTGAAAATCTTATGTGTATAAAATTCCAACCTTAAGTACATCTTTAAAAAAAACACTTAAATCTTTCTTGATCTCTAGATAGCTAACATGCACATGTGTTTGACTAGACAAAATTCTTAATAGCATAATGAATTGACTTAGCTTATAAATTATATTATTCCCCAAGGTTGACATAGGATGATAGATATTTTATGTTTTATTTGTTAAATTATCCATGAAATATGATTTCTAATTATGCATTTTATGATGACAATAATAACTCTCAATACTGGTTCTTCTTGGATATGCCTATCTTTTATAACTTGACAAACTTCTTAAATGCACTATGAGAACCTATAACTTGATGAATTTAAAATATTTTAATATATAAGGAGTTTAAATATTATTTTAACATAATCAACATTGTGGCATATAAATTTAAAAAAATTAGCTCCAAATTCCATTTGCATCTTCTATAAATGCCATTTTGTACTCTTTTGTGTTCTTTAGGCCTAAAAAAACCTGATTTAGATTAGGGGGTCTAAAATGAGTTACAAGCCTGACCAAAAACTCATCATATTCTCACAATATAGGTATTAGTTTATAATACCAATAAAATTTTGAAAATGTTTAAAAGCTTCACCAAACTCCCAAATAAAAATTCATAAAAATGTGCCTGCTTGCTACCCATAGGGTGACCTAGAGATGTTTTTCAATGATAAAAGTCTCTTTTGAATTGGTTTTCATTAAATTATAATGTATTAAGTAATTTACAATAATTATACACACTCAAATAATTTTTTGTCATTGAAAGGACTTGAAACATTCATTTTTAACTCCATGTGTGAGCAAATTTAGTCAAAACCATATTTTACTTCATGAATAGACCTATATACACCCTAAATTGGTCAAGTAAAAAAAAATATTATGTTTTTTTATATCCATTTCATAGGAGACTCTGACTAGATAATATGATTTTTTATTCACATTTATCCAGGCCTTTTTATTTGACTTGTCTTGGTCTTACTACATTCCATAGACATCTCTTTGCTTATTCCTAGTCATCCATAGCTTTTTAGACTTAACCCTTTCAGGCCCAAGAACATATTTTAGACCCATAACCATTCCCTTAGGTCCCAAACCCCCTACATAATAACACCCAAATAGGACTATAGTGCTAAAACCCAGGGTGTCCAATTTCTGGCACTATTATCCAAGCATAGTTTTGGCCCCAATGATCAATTTATTCAATAGGATGAGTCTTACCCCTTTTATTTGATTCATTATTAGGTTTTACCATGTTTTAAAAATGTTATTAAATCTATAAAATTCAAAATAATTATTCTCCTATACAAATGACTACACAAGGCATTATATATGCAGCACTTACTATTTTGGCACATTAGACATAATAAAATCAATTAATAGTATAGCTCAACTTATCTACATCACACATAGATTTTCATGATTGATAAAGGAAGATCCTAGGGAAAATTCATTCTTGAATCAATCTTACATGTTGATTATGCATATTCCCTAAGGGAGAACTACATTAGATTTGAGACCCTAACTTGAGGGTTAATGTAGGCAACAATCAGAATAGCAAGGGGTTCTTAATTATGCAACCATTATTACCATAACCCAATTTTTCCCATTTTTAATTTGATTTTATTTGTTTTTTACATGTATTCACACTAATATAGGTACTAAATATTGAAACATACCTACAACAAGCTCTAGTTACTTCCAAGACCTAAAATTTGGTACATAGAGTCATACTGAGCAGACAAATAGAAACCATAAAGCTCTTAGCCTCAAGATAATAGTGCTAAAAAAGGAATATAGAACTAGACACTATGGTTCCTTATTTATGATGCTCTTATGCAATTATAAAATAGAGACCAGATCTAGAATTTACACACTATCCCAGTCTTGTTCCTCCAATTCTAGATTCAAAAACATTAATTTCAGCATAAAACCAGCTAAGTTAATCTTTCTTTGTCTTCTATTTCATATGTAAGTTAAGTTTATAAAATTATCATAAAACCTATATTTTACTACATAAAACCATAATTCTCCCCATATTCCAAACTTTTATTAATTAGGAATTAAACACATAATTTCCTAAAATAATAAAACATTCGGTGAACCTGCTTTACATCAAAATTTTGCACAAAAACCCTAGAAACTTTAGGGATAATTATTTTTTATTTTTTTCAATAATTTCCTAATTTTTATTGAATTTAAAAATAAAAAATCTACTAATTAATTTCAAAAATATCACATATTTTGTTCAAACCCTAGTTTGCACATACTAGGTCCTTTTTGCATACAAACACTTTTCAAACACTAGGAAAAATACATTGCTAATTTTATAAATATTTTATGATTTTCATAAAATTTTAAGACAAAATTCTAAAAATTTTGCCTAATTTTTTTGAATTATTGTACTAATTTTGAAAACAATTCATTTGAAACCCTAGATTTCAAAACTAGGTCATCAAACAACAAGCCTTGCCTCCTTGCTAATTTTAGAAAACTATTTTGGAATTTTTTCAAATCAATTACCTTGTCAAAAAATATTTCAAAATTATTAGTTTCTTGTGCAAAAATTTAAATTCTAAAATTATAAATATTGTATATATTTTTGTGCATTTATCCTATTTCTAAAAATTTTTAGAATTTAAAATTATTGCATAAATTTCAAAAATTCTAAAACCCTAACTAAAAATCATAGATTTCCAAACTAGGTCCTAAAACCTCAAATTTCCCTCCCTTACAATTTTTTAAAAAATAATTTGAATTTATAGAAAATTATTTGGGCTATCAAAAGTAATTTTCAAAATTCAATGTTAGTAGTTCTCTGTGCATTTATTTGCTTCATAGTCATTTTTAAAATTATGTTTGGTGATAAAATGGCCACAAAGGCAATCCATTCTTCTCATCCCTTAGATAAATTTCTCAAATTTTCTTACAATTATGATGATGATTGGACAAATTTGCAAAATTGCACATTAGCTAAAACTATAGAAAATGATTTCATTTATAATGAAGATAATGACTATTGTTTTAATGAAGGATATGATGATGTACATAATGATGAGGGTCAATAAAAAATATATGAATATTTTTCTCTAAAATCCATCTTTTTTATTACTTCTTCTAATGAAAATAATTTTGATAAATAGGAAATATACTTCTCACCTCATTCTCCTAGGCACAATGTACAAAATACACAAATTAATCATGCACTTCCAAGTGAACCTCTTATTGGTGATGATTTGATTCCATGTGAACCTAATCTCTCTCTACCTTTTTCTACTTCTATGTTCAAAATACAATAATATATATGTAATATAATCAAATTACCAAAGCATAGTTCAAATGATGCATTATGTGTTCCTAACTCTACTCTTTCAAAATAATATTCAAATGATAACTCTTGTACTCTCACTTCTCATGTTGAAAATAAAGAAAAATCATATACTCCATCCATGGATAGCATAGATACACATGATATTCCAAATTCCAGTGACAACTTATTACATATTAGAAAGAAATTAACTCTTTCTCTTACACCTCTCCCTAGTAATGATGGAAGTGATGATGAATATGATAATGAACATGCAAATGAATATGAGAATGAAAGTGAATATGAAAATGATACTTCAAATTCTTCTATTTCAGATGCACAAAATGCAAATTGTGATAATGCATGGACTAATTATGCCTACTATGCATATAGTGAAGAAGAAAATGCATCTCATGCCTCTAACCCTTCTCTCACTCCTCTCAAACTTAATGCGATTCCAAATGATGTTTATACTTATATTAATGATTATATGTCAACTAATGCACATGTTAATGCTAATAGCACATCTTTTACTAAATTATAATGTGATTCACTAAAATATAAATCTACCAATGAATCTTCCAAGCCACCCCTCACTACAGTAGAACCTAGTTCTCACTCCTCACCTAAAGAGAATGGTAGCCCACATCCATATAGTAAAGTCCAAGTTACCATTACTCCAAAGGTTCAATTGATCACACCCCCTCTTTATGATCCACTTGCTAAATGTATCATTCTTATGGTTAAAATTAATTATCAAATTCAAATATTAAATGAACCACTTTGAGATACTTATATACCATCCCAAGAGATCATCTCTTTGAGGCATGCAGTTGGTGAACTAAAAAACCAAGTACATCTCCTTACCTTGGAAAAAAAAGCTTATAAATCTTGGATAGATGCCAATGATCTACATGGTGACCCTATTCCAAAGACTTTCATAGAAGCTACACTACTTAAGCATTTCTAGACACCATCATTACCTCACTTTGATGGATCTAGAGATCAATTCACACATATTTAGACCTTTCAGAAGGCTTTACCACCTCATGTAAGACCTTTAATTCTACTCAAGTTGTTTTAGTATAGATTCGTGGGGGAAGCACAAAATTGGTTCTTTCATGTACTCCCCATTGGTTGATCGTACACATATGATTACTTAGAGGAGGCATTTCTCAGAAACTACATCATAAACATGGGACCTCATGTGACATATGATAAACTCACCACACTACATCAAAATTATTTAGAGCCAATTAGTGAGTATATCTTAAGATTTAAGGCTCATTTGTTAAGATTGATATACAAACTAGTAGATCTAGAGATTCAGCATATCTTCATCAAGGGCCTTCACCAACCTCTCCTCAAACATATACTATACTAGATAGATCCTTGTATTAGACATTTATGTTACACATTTATAGATTTAGAAAAGAAATTAGGATTAATTGAGGTAGATTCAGTTGATTAGATCACTTTAGAATTCACAACAATATCTTTAGATACAACTACTACTTAATATTCCACCATGTCCTAGACAAGATAGGAGACCACAACTAGAAAAACAACCAGTCAAAAACAAAGAGCAAGTTTTCAGAATGAAACCTATAGTATGTACTAAAAATAACTATATAAAATTAGAACTATAGTTTGATTCAAAGTTGGATAGCCCATCTATCATTTTATTAACACTACTAGATAGGAGGTTTATAACATTACCTTCTATTCACCAACAAGATCCACATCTCTTACATAGACAACCACATCAACCCTTTTGTAATTTTCATCATATTCATGGACATAATGATGATAACTATTTTGGAAGCTGAGATTGCATTTCTAGATGTGATGATGATGGTCTTGTAGTATTTATGTAGGGGGCATAGAGATCTCCTCCATTATGGAACCCTGGACCTCATTTCTCCACAACTGAGTTATCCTATGATACTCCTTTACAAGAATCATTGGTCACTCATCATGATCATAGTGTAGGTTTTAGGATAGAATCTCATAGGAGATCTCATATTCCAATTATTTAGAAAGTTTGAAAACCTATACAACACAAGAAACCCACATATAGCAATCTAGTTTGTGGTATGCATAGTTCAGTTCTATATACATATCCAACAGAGTTATAGGCACTAAAATAGAGTATTATTCCATAGAAATATTCATTATAGTCAATTTTTTAGGGTCACATCTCACGTAGCAATTTGTTATTATTAAGACTAGTTAAACCCACATTATAGAGTAATACTTTAGAGAGATATTCAGTACAGCCAAGTTTTTAGGGTCCTATCTCACATAAAAATCCATTATGATTAAGATTAAATGAGCCCTAAACATAGGTTTCAGCTCTATCTCAATATATTACACATTCATTTACATCACAGTAAAGGCCACAAGGTATTCAATTATAGATATATGAGCCTTCTTCATAGAAAATAGTATCAACTATAGAGAACATTCCTACACAACATGAGTAGTATGGGAGCTTATTAACTTGGCTGACAGGGTTTAGATATTGATATAACACAATGTGATACATCATACATTCATTTTAGCATCAATTTATAGCTTCATTTAGTAGGGAAATGATGGAGCCAAAGGTCTAGCTAAACTTTATATTCTTGAGCCACTTTTAGTGAAGTAATATGCACATCATGTTATATTACATCCCCACTACCTAACAACTAACATTCTTGATTCCAAATAACCATCCCTAACCAAAACTAGACTATCCAATCTAGATATTACCAAATCAAACCTATCCAAACCCTTCTACCAATCTCAAATCAACTTCTCTAAACAATTTTACCAATTACAAAAACCAATAATTTTTTACTTACATATAATCACAAATCAAACCTAAACAACATATCCAAGCATATCATGAACAATCAAATCACATCCCAAATGCTATCTTTCCAAACATATCAAAGCAATCATGTCACATATCCCATGTACCATTTGCCAAGCATATGTGAATTCAGCATCAACATCAAATCAACTATTTAAAAATCAAAATATTACAAAACTTGTATATTCCATAATCCATAGCACAAATACACATAAGTTTAATATAAAACCATAATCTATATATATAAATAGGTTTTTAAGTACATAGCATATAAAAATATAGTCAATCATAAATAGGGGTCATGCCCTCACTCTTAGTCTCACTCTCTCCTCCAGTACTAGTCTCATAATCTTATCTAGCACTCAATGACTCTGCACCTCCTTGAGCTCTTGAATGCCTCTTATGCTAATTATCTCATTCTAAAAAATGACCATATGCCTCATGCAAGTTTGCATGTCACCACTAAAGATCCATATAATCATCCACAATATTTTAGCTAACTCATCCATAATCAAGAGGAGGCATCCTATGCCTATCTCACTCATCTCTCTCTCCCACTACCTTAACATATACAATTGTAGCTATAACATCCTTGTCAAATAAATGAGCATACACACTAGCTATAATGGTTTATCTCTATCAAACCCTCCACCATAACATCATCAGGAACATGTCATGTAAGCTCATATAGTGTACACTCAATGATAGTCTCCTAGAACACATCATCCCCACCACTAACATGATTAGCACTAATATCATTAACCAATGATCTCTCAATAAAACTCCTATGATGATCTATCTTGGGTGATTAGATAGCCAAATTGCTTGTCCATCACTTACAAAATGGCTGTGGATATGCCCAACTCACCCTCGTTAATCTAATCAACTATGCAATTTCTATGTGATCGTAAGCCCAATAATGTAATAAAGTGGATTCACCCACACCACCAATTAATGACTCCTATGTTAATCTATATAAGTCTTTGTATAAATGGGCCATCATATTCTTCCCCTACAAAAACACAGTACCATACATCTCAATGATCTGAACCACTCTATGCATCTTATAAGTGATAGATACTCTACTACCATCTATAGCAACAAAACAAGCCAATAATAAAACCAACAACTTTTATAGATGTGGAACACTCAATTGCACAATAACCAATAGTAATATATCATGGTCACTACCTCTCTAATGTACTCCTACAGAAAACCCTATAAAGTATTTAGATGCATGATCAATGGCATCCACACTCATGTCATCTTGGAAAGACACTCATCACCCACTAACTGATAAATGTAGAATCTGATAAACATCCTCTAAGGTCACAATAATCTCCCCTATAGGAAGCTAGAATGTACACATATCAACATTCCACCTCTCACATAGGGTGATGATCAAATATTTGTCTCACTACACTATACCAAGATCACATACATGACCCAACTTAGCTCTATCCATCACAGCCCTCTCATCAGTTGATAAAGGAAATAACCTTAGAGTCTCCATTACTTGGCCTCTATGAAACTCTCTCATCCATATGTCACCCTACACAACAACATAACATAACATGTATTATTCAACCCATCTAATTAAAAATCTAAGCTAAATAAAAATAGATTACAAGTCAAAAATCTTAGTAAATAACAACTACATCAGTTCATCATGCCAAAACAAATTGCCAAACAATAGTACAACATCTAAACCAAGCTTCAGCCCCAAAAATCCATCCTTTAGGACAATAGCATTGGGTACAAGACAATAACATTGGACAGGAGTGCTGAAACCTAGACAGTAGCATCGGACAGGACTGTTGAAACCTAGACAGTAGCATTGGATAGGAGTGTTGAAACCTAGACAGTAGCATTGGATAGGAGTGTTGAAACCTACATAGTAGCATTAAATCTTGGACAACAGCACTAGATGTAGGATAAGAGAATTAAACCTAGTAAAACTTTCTTAAAATGCTTAGAAACATCTCAAAATCATGAAAAATAGTTTCCCAATCAAGCCTAAAACATGCATTTAGCTACTTACTAGGGTAATCTCTCTACCAGCCTCAATTAGGTTGCCAACTACTCAAACTAGGTCACAAGTGTTCATCTGCTTGGCATGTCTTCCACTCCAAGAACTCCATCTCTCTAACTAGTCAATGCACAAATGAATCAAGATTTAGTCAAATTTTCTTTTATCAAACCACTTTCTCATTCAAATCAAAATACTATTTTGCCCATAACTTGAGCTCCATAGCTCTAATTTATAACTATTTTCTTCCATGAAATCATGAAAATAATACCCTCAACATCACACAACCCCTACTCTATTACTACATCATTTTATTACCATAACACACACATCTATACTATAACCAAATATAAGCTTTGATCCTAATCAATCAAAGACACATTTAAATCTTAGTAATTGACTTTTCACCAATCAAACAAATAGACTATCAATCTATTCAATACATACCAACCAAGTTCCTATACATTCTACCACTAGTCATCACTTTTAGCTCAACCTCCTCCATCATAGATTTCATCCCTCTCCCCAAAAGGGGGCATCATTCTTACTATTCCTATTCCTAAACCTATCCACTCTCATAAATGGATACACCATGGTTCTCACACTAGTAATAGTCAAATTATTAGATTCAACTTAGATCAATAGAAATATATAATGATTTAGACTATATGGGTCACTCAGTATGGTTTTTACAGATCCAGTATTTAGATTATCAACATTAATTAGTTTAGATTGGTTAAGATTATATAGTTTTTCAGATTATATGTGTCACTTAGCATTACTCAGCTTAGGATTATACAATGATTTAGATTTTAGTGGGTCACTCAACATTACTCAAGACATTCAAAGGGATACACCATTTTATAGATATATAGACTATCTAGATACCATATTTAGGAACATGTACATTAATACATGTCTCACATATATAGCTTCATAATCATGACACAATTACAATTAGATAGTAGATTATAGGCATAGTGCAGAGCACATTATTTTTGATCTCTAGTTTTGTACATGGGACATGACATGACACAATAGATTATATCACATGTGGTTATATAGATTTCTAGATTTTCTAGACATATCACTCACATATCATATTTGGGGGCATGACACAAATGTTTATATCATCCATCTTCCAAGATTATATAGATTAGGATGGTAGGACATACCATCTTCTTCTTACACATTTTACTAGCATTTTGGTTTACACCTAGGCATTACTTAGATTGTCACCAAGTTAGACCATATGATCATTTGCAATGATTGGTCCATTGTATTAATAAAACTCAGACCCATGAGTTTGTGTGGGATAGATGACAAACATTGGTTTTGAACCTTTGATCATTTCTCAAATCTAATTCAAATTATTTAGATTCAGTGCAGGGGGCATCTATTACGAGAATTCCTTCTTTCTCTAGGCACTATTTAGATTCAGTACAGGGGGCATTTATTACATGGATTCCTTCTTTCTCTAGACACTATTTAGATTCAATATAGGGGGCATCTATTATAAGGATTCCTTATTTTTCTAATCATTATTTTAGTTTTTCATCCACTTCCCTGGCCAGGAAGTTGGACCATTTTTAGCACACTTATCTTCACATAGGTAAGTTTAGGTACATATCTTCTTTCTTTTACTCTAGTACTTCATTTCATTTCATAATTATATTAAAAGGGGGGAAAATGTATACACCCAAAATTGGTCAAGAAAAAACACATATTATGTATTTTCATAGTCCATTCACAGGAGACTCCGACCATAGAATATGAGATTTTATTCACATTTAGCCAAGTCCTTCTATCTAACTTGTCTTGGTTTTAATACATTCCCTAGACATCTCTTTACTTATTCCCAGTCATCCATATCTTTTTGGACTTAACCTTTTCAGGCCTAGGCACCTATTTTAGACCTAGACCCATCCCCCTAGATCCCACACCCCTTAGACAATAGTGCCTAAAAAGGAATACAGTGTTGAAACCCAAGGTGTCCGATTTCTGGCCCTATTATCCAAGTATAGTTTTGGCCCCAATGGTCAATTTATTTCATATAATGAGTTTTATCCCTTTTATTTTCTTCATTAATAATTTTTCATATGTTGGAAAAATGTGAATAAATCTCTCAAATTCAAAATAACGAGTCTCCTATATAAAGGACTACACAAGGCATTTTATATTTAGCACTTACTATTTTGGCACATTAAACATAATAAAATCAATCAATAGTATATCTCAGGTTCTCTACATGCCACATAAATTTGTATGATTTATCAAGGAATGGCCTAGTTGAAATTCATTCGTGCATTAATTATGCACATTGATTATGCATGTTCCCAAAGGGAGAACTACATCAGATCTAAGTCCCTAGCTTGAGGGGTTAATGTACGTAATAATCAGAACAATAGGGGTTCTTGATTATGAGATCATTATTTCTCTAACCCAAATTTTCCTCCTTATTCTTTGATTTTCTCTTTTTTTTCCATGTATGTAGACTAATACATGTACTAAAGATTGAAATAGACCTACAACAAGCTCTAGTGGCTTCCAAGATCTAAAATTTGATACATAAGGTCATACTTTGTAGACAAACAAAACCTAGAAATATTTTAGCCTTAGGACAATAGTGCTAAGAAATGACTATATATCTAGACACTAGGTTTTCCTATTTCCAATGCTCCTATCCAATAAAAAAATAGAGATCAGATCTAGAATGCAGACACTGTCCTGGTTCTGCTCCTCCAATTCTAGATTTAGAATCATTAGTTTCAACATAAATCTAGATAAGTTAATATTTCTGTGTCTTCTATTTCCTATGTAATTTAAGTTGATCAAATTATCATAAAATCTATATTTTACTACATAAAACCAAAATTCTCCCCATATTTCAAATCTTTATTACTTAGGAATTAAACACATAATTTTTTTAAAATAAAACAAGACCCATGTTTTAGAATTTTATCTATCCTCAATAATAGTAATAATTATAAAAATAATATTAAAAATTCAAGGAAATAAAAATATAAATCTATGTCAAATTTAAAGATATTTCATTATTAAAACTCAAAATATGCACTTTTCGGTGTTTCCTAGCTTGCATAATTTCATTTTTGAATACCTGTAGGTTTAATTTTTATCCTTTCATTGAGTGTTATGAGGAATAAATAATTAATTATTTTTTAATTAATACCTTAAATAATCCATCTAATCATTTTATAAATTCAAACAATCTCGTAAACCTCTAAAAAGTGCCTTTTTTAATTGTCTCTTACTTGCTTAAAACTGTGATACCTGTACCTTTAAATTTCTCCATTATTCACCTTGAAATTTTTATTTAATAAGGTATATTAAGGTCATTTATTCCTAATAATATCTCATGAAAGTTATTTTTTTCAACAAATAACTCAAAAATGCAAACATATTACCTTAAATTGAGCCACTAGGTTATAAGAAGGGTTTTATAGCACCTTTCCTTAATGATTTTTCATAAATTTAAGCACCTATAACATGAAACCAATATATTTAATATCGAGGTAATATGGGACCCAAAATACCCTTAAGATAATTATATAAAAATATTCTTCTCCTTCATGTACCGATCATTTGAAAATTGCTTTTACTAGCTTGCAACTAGCTAGTTAGAGGAGCAAAAGAGACCTCTATCAAAATTTTGACTTATGAGTTGTTCTTGAGAACTATTTTATCCTAATTAATGTTGTATTATATTTTTTATACAATTTTTAATATTCACTCTATGAATGGAGTCTTCTTAAAACACTATATATAAACAACTTTGACCAATGGTGGAAAAATTATCAACATTCTTTATGACTTTGCTAGGATGTTTGCCTTCTAAACACTCAAGACCAGTAGCTCTATCCATTGAGATATATATTTATAAATATATAACCAAATATGAGACTTAAAATTCTATCAATAATATATAATTTTTTTGTATAATCACTTATGGAATTGAAAACTAAAGCAACTAACAACTAAAAAATATGCAAGATAACACTTAAAGAAAAGTGAAAACTAAACTACTAACTAAACATGTGCATACAAACACTTAAAAGAAATTTAAATATAATATTAATATATAAAAAAATCAAAATAAACTTGGATAAAGTCAAAAACCTCTTAGGTCCTATCCATGTGGTTGATAAAGATGAGGAACATGTTATTGTTTAAGTGTCATTATGGTTGAATTAGCTCTTTCTCAATCTCTTTGGCTTGTCTCCAAGTGAATCAACTGAATAAAAAATATATCCAATATAAACAAACTCATCATTTGGCTCAATAATCACCTCATATTTATCTTCAACACTAAGAAATCTTAAAAATATAAACACATTCTAATCTATGGGAAAAACTACAATTTTAGCATCTAATGGCTCACTAGAATAATGTTCTTGGATTTATATGACATCTTGTGATATGTCTCATCTTGATTTTCAACTGTTGAAATTTTTTCAAGATCTTCATAAAAACCTTATTGATCCTTAATTTTATCTTCTTCATCTATAATTAGTTAATGTATAGGGTTGTTACCTTGTGAAACCACTATTGTAATCTCACTAGCTACTACCATGTCATCTTGAACATCTTCATGATATACTTATTAATTATTAATTTCATATATAATTTTATTTTTTAATAGCTCCTGAAGGGATGTAACATGATCTTCTTCTATGAAAAATTTAAGTTCATTTGACCAACATATCTCTTAACCATCCTCTTTTGACAAATTTTCCTCTTCATCTAGATGTTCTTATTTTTTCTTCCATACAATATGTCCTCCTTCAAAAAGGGAGATGGTGGGATGGAAAGAAGTTCCATTTTATGGCATCAAAATATAGGGCATTATGGGATGATTTTTAATGGGTTTTAGGATTGAAGAGGAATTAATAATGATTTGATATTTCAAATTAATAGTTTTACTCAATATTTTTTTGAAACGAGGGAAATAAACTTGTGTTAGGGATGATTCATACTTCTCTTTCCACTCAAAAATAAAACTCTCACATTTTGATATGCCTTGATCTTCATGGACAACTTAAATTGTAGGGATGGGTGAAGGGATAAATAAACTTCTAAATTTTCTTGGTTTAGCTTCTAAAACTTTCTCCATCTCTTGATTTTGGATAGGAATGGAAAAAATCTCTTTCTCAAGAGTAGGCATGATATAATCAAGGGTCTTGGTCTAATAACTTTTCTAATATGTAATGGTCTTAGGATCTTGGGGAAGATTCAGTGAAGCATAATAATCATAGGTTATTTCATAGGATTAGGAGTCCTAAAATTTCAAATCTTTAATAAAATAAATTCTCTTGAAGGTTAAAAGGGCTCTTCTTATTTCTAACTTTGGATTTTTGACTCAATTCTTTGTACTCTCATGGGCAACTGATATATTGATTCTCTTGTATAATCATTATATCTCTTCAATGATTCAATCTATTTTTAATGTATATAATATTTACATTCAAGTTATTATTTATGTATATTATATTCCCCTTCTATTTCAAAATCCATACATTGTTTCTCAAAGTCAAGTTTGATTTATTGCACATTTTTTTCAAGCTAATTGGAAAGAATACGTTTTTGCCAAAGCTGATTGGAAACATGATTAGGGGTGGGAAGGGGTAAATATAATGATAATACTAATATAATTATGGTCCAAGGATACTTGAGGTGAAGTTATAAATATTATCAACTATTTATTATGGATATTAAGGTATAAAAGATGCATTTTCACAAAATGGAGGACTGCAATACCTACCAATTGATGTTTTTTAGGAACTTGGATTGCTTAAACCAACTATTTATAGCTTGGAGTCACCATATATTTATTAATTAAATAATATATTTTCCTAAAATTTATTAAAAAAACATAAATATTTAACAATATTATGTGCCATGGTCCCACTGAGTATGCCAAAAACTATTATCACTCATAAGTGCACCCTTCCAAGAACATGTGCTTTTTCTCACTCTTATTGATACAATAGAAACTCTCTTAGGTATGGGTGAAATTATGTTGGAGAGAATATAAATATAAATATTTATTTCCCTTTGGTACACTCACATACTTCTCTCTAGACTCTCTAATTATGTGATTTATTAATTAGGAAAAGGGTAGAAGGAACAATACTAAAGCTAAAAATGGAAATGAAAAATGAAAATTTGGGTGATGCACCTACTTCCAAATTCTAATGTAAATTTTATTGAATTTAAAAAATATTTATTTAAATATGACATATAATATAGAGATAAAATCTTATTTAAATTATGTAAAAGTCAAAGGTCAGCATGCATGCTTTGATTGTTGAGTCTTGTAAAGATGTTTGACTATCTTCAGTTAACTCCTCTTGAAATTGTACTTAAATCCTTTTGATCTTTTATGAATATTTAATTTTGAATATAGTTAATTTTATTTCATATTTGATTTTGAATTGAGATTCTTAACTTTAAACTTGTATTTTGACTTGACTTCTTGCTTTTATCTTACATACATGTTTGACTTCTTGACTTTTTCTATATTTAGCCAAAAGGAGCATAATAGGAGAGAAAACTCTTGCATGTTGATGGAGACTAATTATGAACTTGATTTCATATTTTTTTAAAAAAATTAAAACATTATTTATATCTATATATCTAACATGCACATGTGTTTAACTATACAAGTTTTTTAAAAACACAATGCATTGACTTAGCTTGTAAATTGTGTTCCCTTGTGTTCCCTTATTCTCTTTAGGCCTTAAGAAACCCTGATTTAGATTAGGGTTTATAAAATGAGATAAATGCCTCATAAAACACTCAAAATATTATCATTTTATAGGTATATATTTTTTATACTTCTAAATTTTTTAAAATATTAAAAACTCTTCACCAAACTCCCAATAAAAATTCATGAAAAAGTGCTTGCTTGTTGCCTATAGGGTGCCTTGGAGATGTTTTTCAACGAGATGAACCTATTTTGAATTTTTTTTTAATTGAATTATAGTTTATTAATACCTTTAAATTAATTATAAATACTCACAAATAATTTATTTCTATTGGAAGGATGTGAAACACTCATTTCTAACTCCATTTGTGAGTAAATTTAGTCAAAACCTTGATTTTCTTCATGAACATACCTATGTCTTGTATTTTTATCTATATTAATGTAAATTTAATATATAAAAATAGTTTTAAATATTAAATTACATCAAAATATACCTACATGTCAAATTTCAAGAGATTTCATTTATTAAAACTCAAAATATGCACTTTTTGGTGTTTCCTAGCTTGCACAATTTCATTTATAAATGCCTGTAGGTTTGATTTTTGAATTTTTATTGAGTTTTATGAGGCATATATACCTAATTATTTTTTAATTATTACTTTTAATAATATATATAATCATTAAAATCATTTTATACATTCAAACAATCTCTTAAACCTCTCAAAAAGTGCCTTTTGATTGTCTCTCTTGATTGCTTGAAACCTTGATACATGTACCTTTACATTTATCCATTAGTTTCCTTAAAATTTAAACTAATTAATGTTTAATAAATTAATTTATGCCCCATAATATCTCACATCACTTTTATTTTTCAACAAATAACTCAAAATTGTAAACATATTGCCTAGAACTGATCCATTAAGGTTTAAGAAGGGTTTGAGAGCACCTTTCCTTCTTAACAATTGTTCATAAAGTTAAGAAAATATTAAAAAAAAAATTCATGTAATATTTATATAATATGGTCACATAACTATCCATAATAACATTTTAATCAACTCTTCATCTCTTTCATGTACTAAGCATTTGAAAATTGCCTTCACTAGCTAGTTAGAGGAATAAAAGAAACCTTTGTCAAAATTTAGACTTATGAGTTATTCCTGAGCATTGTTTTAGCCTGATGAAGCTTGTATGATATTTTTTATACCTTTTTTAATATTCAATAAATTAATTGAGTCTTCTTAAAAAATATGCATATAATCAACTTTGACCAATGGTGGTAAAATTATCAACAATAATTTTATTAAATGCATTTTGAATTTGTAAAAGTTTTAATATCAAATTGACCATATAAATTTTAAATCAAAATAAATTAGGTAATAACTAAATTAAGTTTTTATTTTATATGTTTTTGGTTGAATTCAACATTTTCTATTATTAGGAGGTTTTGCATGTGTGGGTCATGCTCAAAACTATGGTAATGGACTGAGAGTGTACTGACCAACTAAGTAAATAAAGCATTAATGAAGGTGAATTCATAATTAATAACTCATCCTACAGTAGGAGACTAGAATAGCCATTCAAAATTTGGATATGGAGTGTAAAAATAATATTAGGAAGAAAATAAGAGAATGGGGTACATGACATAAGGAGGACAAAGCTTTATTAGGAAGGAACAAGAGCTACTATTCAATACATTCAAGTGAAAACCATTGTAGAACCAGGTAGGTTAATCTTTGAGTTATAACAATGGGTTTTATGTTCATAAATATTTTAATAATAAGGGGAAAAAATTTAATTTTTACTTTAAATGGATTTAATAATGTATCTCATTTGAATGTATATAATGTATATTAATTAAAATAAATATAGGGTTTCATATTTGTAGACTTGGGGATGGAACTCAGTTCCATCCACATGCCTATAAATGTGATATTGAGCCTTGTTAAAAAATTTGGAATGTGTGGATAATTTTTGAATCTCCATTTCCATAATGCATCCACTGCATACTTTTTAATCATGATTGGATTGGAAAAGAAATAATTATTTGGGGGTGATTATTATCATCATGATTTTCTAAAACTTGAATGAAACCCTATTTTATTACCTCACCTATGTTGTGAGGCAACCTATGAAATTTATATCTTTAAGTTAAATTTGGGACTATATACTGACTAGGTATATCCCTTGTTTGGTTTATAAAAATTATTGCAAAACTTAAGTATTTCATGTTAGGTTGTTAGCTATAGTAGTATTCTTTACGTAGAAACTTGAATTGGATACCTTTCTTGAGAAAATGTTTATGTAGGTTATGTATGATAATTACAATCTATAATAAAATATAAGTAAATTTAAATGGTAGTTTCCTTGAAACTTATGATATTTTACACACCCTAATTTGGTCAAACAACCATAAGTACTATGTCTTTTATGTTATTTCAAAGGAAGGTATTAATTATAGACGTGACTCTTGTTCACATGGTCATTTTTGGTCTTTTGGTCTATCTTATATCTTTTCCCCCCTATTTATTAAACCCCTATGGTCTTATGTCATCCCCTCTTAGTCACAAGCCCCCTTAACCTATTATGCCTAATCTTTACTCATTTTTGGGACCTCAGGACATTATCACCATTCTTAGACACTAACATCATGCACTAGTGTCCAATAGTTACTTTCTCATTGTGTTTTGGGTCCTAACCCTTCCTTGAGCCTTCTCTTACTAATTTATTTCTCCTTTGCATATTTTTGGCCAATAAACATGGGTCTTACATTCAAATCAAAGTTCCTTATATATAAATATCCTTGTAAGGCATTTTACATCTACCACTTACTATCTTTCCACATATTTACATAAAATTAGTCAATAGTACATTTCAACATACTACATATTACTCAGCCATTACACCTAATTTTTCATGCTTGATCAAATAAGGGCATAAGAGAATGTCATTCTAGAATACTATGCACATTGCCTAAGGGATAACTACATGAAATTTGAGACCCCTATCATTAGGGTTATTGTAAGATGTATCCAAGATAATAGGGGTACTCTTTTGCATGATTGTAATATCCCACAACCTAATTTATCCATTCCTTTTGTATTTGATATTGTTGTTGTTTTATGTGTGTATGTTTTTATTAAGTTTTGGATAAGATCCAAAAAAAAAGTGACATAGATGCATGAATAGAATCTAAAAAATTACCTACAAGTCTCAAAAACTCTCTTGTAATATCCTTTAAAGTCTCAAGTAGTGTATCCATATAATGACATTAGTGCCATAACTAGACACTAGTGTTGTAGTGTTACTATCCTTATAATAGTGTTATTATCTGAAGCTATTTTTCAACTATAGTCTCATATTGAAAGACACCTAACTTATATCTAAGCCTATTCTAGCCTTCTTAACATATGAAAATGTTTTTCTTCTCTAGTTAAGTCAATTTTACCATTGTGCTTACATTTTGGATAAATTAGTTCAATTTATCTATTTAAAATAAAATGACATCCAATAATCCTGTTTCCCCTCACCCAGTTGATGAATTTATAGCATTTTATCATAATCATAAGAATGAATGGACAAATTTTTAAAGATTTAAAATTATCACATGATGATTTAATTTATAAAGATGAAGATGATTATTATTGTAATGATGGATATGATTATTACTATGTGTGTGACAATGAGAGTGTTGATGAAGATAGATTAAATGCATATTTTTCTCTTTCCTCTCTCTTCTCCCCCTTCTCAAAATCAAACTTACAATACAATGCCAAAAGAAAATCTTGTTGGTAGTGCTATGTTCCAATGTGGCCCTATATTTTCAACCACTTTTTCTACATCCTTATTCAAATTAAAATAATATAAATTCAATAAATAAAATCTACTTTCGCATGATGCATCCTCTTTTCCCTTCTCGGTTAAATTTTAAAAAGCATGTAAAAATTATATTACACCTTTTTCCAATGCAAAAACTAAGGTGGATGAAATTATTTTACATTCTAATCTCAACATCTTGATTCTTTGAAAAATGTTAATAATTCAAATGTCTCTAACTCTTCTCCTACATGTCATAATATTCCAAATGAAAACATTATTTCTACTTATTATACCCTCGACTCCAATATTGAAAATAATCATCATACATACACTCCACTCATAACTACTAAATACATACATTGAATTATACCTACACATGATGCTATATTGCATAATACTAAAAATTTAAAATATTCTTCTACTCTTTCTCTCTCTCTCTTGAATATGTGAATGAATTTTTTTCTATTCTTACATTTACTAGTGAATTAAACTCTGATTTTTATGATCCTTTGAATAACAATGATTATTATGATATTAGTGGAGAATAAAGTGGGTATAATACTTCTAGTTCTCTCCCTACTTCATCCATATCTCATTTTAAAATTGATTTCTTAGTAAATTCTACTTCAAATGATAATATGCCTTTAGATAAATACAGACAAACTTATACTTATGTTCATAGTTTATAAAATTTACATTTGTAGGATAATAATGTATGTTCTAGTCCATCAACATGTGATACTTCTTTACAAACTAAAAAAATAAGAGATAATGATGAATTTACCTCAACCATCCTTACTACAGTATAACAATTTTTCATCCTAACCTCCATGAGGGTGAAAGCCCATTTCCCTATCACTAGGTCCAAGCTATCACCACTCTAAAGGTTATGAAGAGAAAACCAATTCTACCTTAGAAAGGTCCCCAATGTAATCTACCAATGGCTAATATTAATAATAAAATTAAAGAGTTAAATGAACATCTTGATGATGTTAATATAACTTCACAAGA
>JARHVA010011121.1:77500-90921 GCA_037957365.1 Torreya grandis
ACCTACCACTCACACAACCCTAACACTCGCTAAGTTTGCATAAGTAACTCTTCAGAAAGCTAGTAGATATGGATAGAATATGAAGGAATGTAATCATTCACATAAAAAATCAAACCTATGACTGATAATCATGACTCAAGACCTGAAAATTCAAAGCTATCATACACAAAGTTGAAGGGAGAGGATTAAAAATCAAGGGGACAACTCCCACCACATGATCCTCATCAAACAAACCATAATACACATAAAGATGTAAGTATATTATAAGATAATCAATATTATTAACTTAAATACGATATAAAATTAAAAAAATTGTATATTTTCCCATTTTTAAGGCATGAAGCATGATTCAAATGAAGAGAACAAGTCTCTTCTATAGAATAATGAGGAGAAGAGAGGAGCACGAAGCATTTAAAAGTCAATAAATGACCTTCAACCACCTCCAAGGCTACCATTTTTAATTTAAAACGTAATAAAATTAATTATTA
The DNA here is from genome assembly GCA_037957365.1 of Torreya grandis. Classification (NCBI taxonomy): domain Eukaryota; kingdom Viridiplantae; phylum Streptophyta; class Pinopsida; order Cupressales; family Taxaceae; genus Torreya; species Torreya grandis. The sequence goes on from JARHVA010011121.1 coordinate 77,989, forward strand.
ATTAATTTATTTTGTTTTATATCATTTAGTACATTTAACACTTTCACTTTTAACTTAAATGGCTTAAAAAGGCTCCAAAATGCTCTATTTTTGGTATATTAGGCACCTTTTAGTCTAAAAGTCTCTTGACTTAGATGATGTCATCATCCACTCAAGGGAGAAATTTTTTTGATATTATATAATTCCTATTGAGTTTTACTACAATTTCATTGAAAATATCCTCAACTCTCCAACTTTCTCACTTGACAAATTCACCATACTTGACCACTAGCCTGTTAGAAGCTTTCTTTGACCATTAACGGTTAGTCACTTTAGTATTAGATGTTTAGAAGACTATAAAGTAACTTGAGCATAATTTAAATTTTAAATTAAATATTTTTATCCTAAATCTGAAAATGGAACACCATGGAACCTATAATCACCCCTTTGAACCTACACCTTGACCATTAAAGACCCCTTAAGAGCCTAGGCCACCATGAGAGTCTTCACCCTTGAGCTTGTCAATGCCCCTAGAATATTGATTATGAACTTACAAGATTTTTTATTTAAAATATGATGATTTTTTTACCATTATGGTCTTGAATCATACCTGGTTTTTCATGACTCCATTAATGGAGGTTATACATGTTGAAAACCTTTAAAACATGCAATTTTAGCCATTTTGGGCCTCAAGACAGCCCACACGTGCCAAATTTATTTTCAAAATGGGTTGAAAATGTGATCAAGGGATTTTATTTATATATATATATTTTTTTTATAGGACCATTTGAGGATAATTTATGAGGTTTCAAGAGGGTTTGGGCAAAATTAGACTTTTGAGAAGAGGCAAACTAAAACCTATAATTAGCTTTGATGATGGTTATCTAATTTTGAGGGTTAACTAGAGAAAATGAGATAGGTTTATGGATTAAACTAAGGAAAAAAATTATAATACAAATTTTATGTTCTAAATATTTCCCACGTGTGATAAATGTTCAAAATAATTTGGATTCTTTGGTGGCAAAAAGACAATTTGAAGGTTTGAGAGTGGGCAAACTTCTTAATGATTGTTCATAAAACCAGGGGTCTTCATAGCTAGATAAATGAATAAAATTGTAATATAAATAAATCCCTCAACCTTAACTAACTCATTATACCCCCATGAAACCTATATGATGCGTGCCAAGAAAGTGAAACTTGACCTTCAAGCTCTAAGACTGCACTTGGCCGAGAGAGTGAAAAAGAGGCCAAAACAAAAATTAGACCTTAAATGGATTTGAATATATCCTTGTGTTATTTTAAAATTTAATTAATTATATAAATGTATTTAAAATTATTTTTAACACCTGAAAAAGATCAAAACTTGATTAGTCACTTGTTAATCCGTCACTAGCCTTCTCAAGGCATGCATTGCCTTTAGGGTCTCTCTGCATGTTTGAGGTCTTCCATGGAATATTTGACTACTAAATACTATTTTTTAAAGTTATTCCCTTATTTTTGACCATTATAATCCCTTATATCACTTTCGATCTCCTTGAAATAGCTTGACAAGGTCTGTCACCCTCTAGGCCTAGGTGTATCTCAAGGAGACTTTGCTAGTTTGAGCCCTTTAAGAGTCTCTTAGACTAGTTGACATATGTTATAATCATGATAAGTTATAATTAATACTACTGATAAATTTTTATCCAATAAATATCTCATTTTACCCCTTCAATTCTCACTTTAAGACCTAGTTTTGAGCACAAACTCCATAACTGGAGATATGAGAACTTGATTTTTTTCTCGCTTGATCTCTCTCTATCAATATTGGACCATGCCATGGAAATTTTTAGGTATATTAAATATTTTAATTAATCCTAAAATGTTTTAAATTTCATAATTCACTTAAAAAATCCATTTTCTTCTTGAATCTTCATATTGGCTCTCTCATGCTTGTGAGAAACAAGAAAACTAGGAAGCGAGAAAAGGCCATATCTTGAGATATATTGGGTATCAAGACCTCATTATTTTTTAATTTGGAAATTTAGTGAATAATAAAACTTTTAAAATATTTTTTTCATTATTAAATCAATTAAAACCTCTAAAAACACTAATTTAGGCCTGATGCACACCTTATCTCCATGTTCTCCTCAACAGACAAGCATAGGAGTGTGTAAACATAGTGGGTATTTACACTCTTATTTTTTCCATAAAAATATTATATATAGCTATATAAACTAATTATTAACCTTTTTACCAAATTTTATAACTTTATTTTACATCTAGATACCACAAAACACATTTTTTTGCTCTTAAACACACTCAGAAAATGTGAAATACGAGACATAGGGAGAAATAAAAGGGTGTATCTTGAGATTTATGATGTATAGATACCTAATTAAAATTTTTAAAAATTTAATTACCCCTATAAATTCTTAAATAACTATATTTTACCATTAAATCTTGTAAGTTCATCAGAAATGCCTTTTCCGATTGTATACATTTGCATGCCAACACCTTGAATTCGGCTAACTTGCACTTTTCCACTTTTTTACTCTAAAATTTGATGAAATAAGGTGTATAAAGGTCAAATATATCATTTAATATCTCAAACCATATTTTTTTTAATCAAAAATATCAAAAAATGCAAAAGTTTTCTCAAAACCAAGCTTTGAGGGTTTAAGAAGGGTTTAAAACTAATTTTGGATTTGATGACAGTTATTGAGTTCTACAAGTGAAATAAGGACATTGAGAGAGGTTTATGGATTAAAATAATTACCCCAAATATATTAAAAAAATAATTTCCTAAATCTTAAGTAAATTACTACTATCACCCCTTCTCTTCTGGCATTCTAGGCCTCTCTTAGCTCTCTAGGTCTAGAAACTAGAAAATGGCATTTTTGACCTTTACATGTATGAAAAATCTTGGGAAATGTTTGATTAAAATTGGGGAAGATACTATTATTTTTCATTTCAAATTTTATACCTTTAAACCTTGTGATCATATGCAAACCTTGAAATAGCTATGGTATTAAGCTTGAGAAAATGCATGGTTTAGGGGGTTAAAACACAAAATTTCTTCCTTGAGGGCTTATTGGTGTCTCTAATGTCATTATATCATGATATTAAGAATTATTAACCATAAAAATAACCAATTATCTACCCATTGGTTTCCATTTGAATTGAGATAGATGTTTTTCCCTACACCTTAGTCTTCTTGGCCCTTAGGCTTGTTATTGAATGATCTTACACCCTAACTCCAAATTGATGATCTAATTATAATGGTTCAAGAGGGTATATTCCTTAAGATTCAAATTTTGAAGTTATGGGTGTTGAAATTTGGTCTAAGGAGGCTAAAAATGGTCAAAAATCTTGGTGACTCTGTGGGGTTGGCTAGCTTGCTAGCCAAAAGACATTTGTCTTGTATATCTATTGGGTAAGGGAGTCTCTCAACCTATCCAACCAATTTATTTGACTCTAATTTGAACTTATTCCATCCTATAAATACCTCTAAAAATTGATAACTACCTTCTACCTCTAGATCATACAATAAAGGCAACTAATTATATAAACAAATTATGCCAAAGGTACTTAGAGAAATCAAACACACTAGCTACTACATACAACTAACTTGAATACTTACCCTCCTCTTGGATTAAAAAGAAAGGTTATTATATCACACCCTTCATGAAAAGGAACATAATTAAATACACTCTACTTTCCAAATCATGCCTCTCATGAGGGTCAAATAGAATAAACATGTCCCCAATGTAGAATTACTCTTGAGATGACTCAAAATTGATCCCAGGGTGATCTTCAATGTGAACAATGTCTTAGGAGAAGGTCTCAATCTGATTTGGGAGAGTGACTACTATCTCTCCACTTGGTGTCTCATCAAAGCTAAAAGAGCATTCCAAGGTATTTATGACTTCAACCTTGGCCTTCAAGAGCTTGTTAGGCTCATACTTTGTCTTGACAACCGTTTGATCAATTTATTGTCTTGGGAGTGAAGTTTGGGTGTCCAAGTTTACACAAGACTCTAGATCATCCCAAAAAGTAGCTTCCTCTTGGTCACTTAGGATAATTCCAACCTTAACACCATTATTTCTCTACTCAACTTAAAATAATCCACATAAAAGCTCACCAACCCATCTAATGTTTAAAATGTCATATTCTTATGGTTCTATATTTGACCACTCTCCTTCATTATTGAAGACATTAGTACTACCTTCAATAGATAATTCATCTCGAGACTGGTTAGCTTCTATAACCTAATTATCAAGTTCATTTTCATGATCTAGAGGAGTTATAGGTTGGTTTATAACCTCTACCTATTCCATGAAGTCATGGTACATCTATTTCCCTGCCTCATTCTAATCCTGTTGCTCCTCTTGATCAACACTAGCATTAGGTTTGATTTCAAGCTCTAAAGGATGGAAAATTGGCTTGTCTTCTTCACCCACCTAGCTTAGGAGGTCATATTCTTATTTAAATAAGGCTACAAGATATTTATAGTCTTATTCATGGACACTACTTACAAAATGATAAACTTTACCTTCCATAGATCATGGGAGTTCACTTGACCAAGTGAAAAGTAGCTCATCTTGCCTATTTAGTTCCCAACCAAACTTTTGCTTGCTTTGATGAAGTGGTCTACATATCAATATTTATTCCTCATATACACTTACCTCATCTTAGCAATACTCACTTTAGAATACAAGCTCTTCCTCTATCCTTTGTAAAATATATTGTTTCTCCAAGAGGGAGATGGTGGGATGGTGAAGAAGCTCACCTTACTTGTAGCTTAAGAGAGTGTCCTTCTAACTAGGTACTTTGAGTGGTATCTTTGGTGGATATTTAGGGAGAGAGAAATATTCTTGAAAATATTATAGGGAAATCTCATTAATCTAAGATAAAACCTCTTTTTTATTCTCTTTAACCACTAACTCCTCTTGAACTAGTTCTTGGACCACCAAAACTAACACCTCTTCCTTTTTATCTATTCCTCAACTAATTTCCATGATGGAAATGTGTAGGGTACAACCACCTTCTCTTATTCTTGAGTGGGTATAGAAGAGGGTGGTTTCATAAGAGAGGGCATGACATAATCAAGATCTAAGGTGTAGGAGGGTGTCCAAGTTGAGATGGTTTCAAAATCTTGAGTGGGAATGGGCGTAGGGATAGGAGAGGGAAAATTGGGTAGTTTTGGTTTTGCATAATCATCCTCCCAATGAGTCAACATCTCCTCTATCAAGAGTATCCATTCCTTTACTTATTTCTTCTCAAATTCTAGATAATCTCCCTCATCAATGGTTTCCCACACACTCTAAAACTCTTGTAAGAAGTCACTTTTCCTATTCATGGCATGCATGGGGAACTCTTTTCCAAGGGATACCTCTACATTCAACTTCATGATTGATCTCCCATGGTTTAGACTTATTTTATTGACTCTTGAAAAGATGATGTTTGAAAAGGTTGACTGGGGGGATGGAGTTGAGAATAAATAGGGGTAGGAGAGGGAAATTTGGGTATAATATTGGCTAATCTCATTATTAAGAACGATTGATAGTCATTTTATTTCTTGTATTGGTCTTTCCTAACTAAACACTCTTCATAAAACCTCAACTCTTGCTCTTAAACAAAAGCTTGATGTTTAATATTTTATTACTACCTATAACACTCTTCCACTTTATCACTCTCTCTAAATTATCATTCAAAATCAATTCTTATCTCTCTAATAATATTTTTGGGTTGAATAAAGAGAGACAAACTTTGACAAGGTTGATACACTAGAGCTTGAGAGCCACTTGGGGTGAATCCATAAACATTACTAATCTGATATGAAGGATAAGGGAGCAAAGAACATGAATTTTAATCAAATTATTTATAATACATCCCAAATAATGATTATTAGGCACTTGGGTTGCTTATACCAACTGATAAATACTTGGATTTGTCATTGTTGTTTGCACACATGCCTCCAAAGGCTGATTAGATGAAGATAACATAAAAAATATTCACTTAGTGAACAATATGAGTCCCACCAAGCATGCTAAAAAAATTTATAAAATTAAATTTATACCATTTTATAGGTTTCTTCACTATTTATCTATATAAGCTATAAAATGAGAATAACCCTAGGCTATAGGTGTCCTATTATGGGGTTAAACCTTTGGGTTATGGGCTAGTTCCCTAGGTGTATCAGTTAAGCTCTTAGTAAGCTAATTATATGACTTGGGAAAGGGTTTATAAGGGTTAAATAATAATATAAAACATAAATAATGGTGATACACCATATAATTATACTCAAACTACACTAAAACACACACAACTAAAGCCAAAATACCTACTACCCACACAACCCTAATACTAGCTGAGTTTGCATAAGTAATTATTTAAAAATATTATAGAAGTGAGCTAAAATATGAAGAAATGGACTCATTAACATAATAAATCATATGTATGACTGATAAACATGAATCAAGATCTGAAAAATCAAATCTATCATACACAAAGATGAAGGGAGAGGAAAAATAATCAAGGGGAGAACTCCCACCACATGATCCTCATCAAACAAACCATAATACACACAAAGATGAAAGTATAGTAGAAGTTAATCAACATTATTAAATTAAATATGTTGTATAATTAAAAAATTTGGTATATTTTCCCCTTTCCAAATCATTAAGCATGATTACAATGAAGAAAACAAGTCTCTTATATAAAAGAATGAGGAGAAGAGAGGGGCAAGAAGCATTTAGAAGTCAATAAATGACCTTCAACCACCTCCAAGGCTACCATTTTTTATTAAAAACGTGGTAAAATTAATTATTCCTTAATTTATGTTATTTTATCTCCTTGATGACCTTTCACACTTTCAATTTTAACTTAAATGGCTTAAAAAGTCTCAAAAAAGCTCTTTTTTTGGCATATTAGGCACCTTTTGGTTTAAAAGTCTCTTGAATTGGATGATGTCATCATCCACTCAAGGGAGAAAATTAATTTTTATTATATAATTAATATTTAGTGTTACTCCACTTTCCTTGAAAATATCCTCAACTCTCTCCATCTTTCCCACTTGACAAATTCACCATACTTGACCACTAGCCTGCTAGAAGCTTTCTTTGGCCATTAGCGATTACTCACTTTAGTATTATATGTTTATAAGTACATAAGGTAAATTTAGTATAATTTAAATTTTACATGAATTATTTTTATCCTTAACCTATAAATGTAACATCATGTAACCTGCAATTACCCCTTTGAACCTACACCTTGACCATTAGAGAACCCTTGCGAGCCTAAGCCACTATGAAGGTCTTCACCATTAAGCTTGGAAATGCCCCTATAATATTGATTATGACCTTAAAATATATTTTAAATACCATATGATTATTTATTTACCATTTATGGTCTTTAAAAATATCTAGTTCTTCATGACTCCATTAATAGAGGTCAACCATGTTGAAAACCTTCAAAACATGCAATTTTAGCCATCTTGGGTCTCAAGACAGCCCACATGTTCTAATTGTATTTTTAAAATGGGTAAAAAATGTGATTATGGGAGTTTATTTATGTTTTTATATGTTTATATGACCATTTTATGGAAATTTAGGAGGTTTTAAGAGGTTTTGGGCAAAACTGGTCTTTTGAGAGGGCTAGGCAAACTAAAACCTACAATTAGCTTTGATGATGGTTATATAAATTTGAGGGTGAAATATATAAAATGATATAGGTTTATATATTAATATAATTACCAAAAATATACTCCAAATTTAAGGTTATAACTCTTTCCCACCTGTGAGAAACATTCAAAATAATTTGGCTTCTCATGTGGCAAAAAGGCAATTTGAAGGTTTGAGAGTAGGCAAGATTCTTAATTATTATTCACAAAATAAGGGGTATTCATGGATTTATAAACGAATTTAATTGGAATATAAAAAAAATACCTAAACCTTACCTAAATCATTATTATCCCACCATGAAACCTCTATGACATGTGCCAAGCAAGTGAAATTTGACCTTCGAGCTTCAAGACTGCACTTGGTCGAGAGAGTGAAAAAGAGGCCAAAACCAAAATTAGAGATAAAATGGATTTTAAGATCTCATTGGATGATTTTAAAAGGTAATTAATTTTATAAATTTATTAAAATTTCTTTATAAAACCTAAAAAATATCAAAACTTGATTAGTCACTTGTTAATCCATCACTAGCCTTCTCAAAGCATGCATTAGCTTTTAGGTCTCTCTGCATGTTTGAGGTATTTTATGGAATAATTTAATAATAATTACCATTTGGGTGAGGTATAACCTTATTTTTGGACCATTATTATCATTTTGATCACTTTGAATCCCCTTGAAATAGCTTGAGAAGGTTTGCCACCCTCTAAGCATAGGTGTATCTCAAGGAGTCTTTTGGTAGTTTTAGCCTTTTTAGAGTCTCTTGGCATATTTTACCTCTATGATAATAATTATAGGTTATAATAAAAACTATTAATACATTTTATTCCCATTAATTTCCAATTTTACCTCTATAATTCTCACTTTAAGACCTGGTTTTGAGCACAAACTCCAATAATGGAGATATGAGAATTTGATCTTTCTCTCTCTCGATCTATCTCTATCAATATTATACCATCCCATGGAAATTTTGAGGTATATTAACTATTTTAATTAATATTAACATGTTTTAAAATTAATCATGTAATCTAAAGATCCATTTTCATCTTGAAGCTCCATATTAGCTCTCTCATGCTTGTGAGAAACAAGAAAACTAGGAAGCAAGAAAAGGCCATATCTTGAGATATATGGGGTATAAAGACGTAATTATTTTTTAATTGGGACATTAAATAAGTAATAAAAATTTTAAAATATTTTTTTTCATCACTAAATCAAATAAAACCTCTAAAAACACCAACTTAGTCTTAATGCCCGTCATAATTCCATGTTCTCCTTAACGGAAAAACATAAGACTATGTAAAAAAATAGGTGTTTACACTATTATTCTGGAAAGAAAAATATTATATACAGGTATATAAAATCATTATTAACATTTTTATAAATTTTCATAACTTTATTTTACCTCTAGATGCCCCAAAACTCATTTTTCTGCTCCCAAACACACTCAAAAAATGTGAACTAGTAGACATAGGGATGAATAAAAAGGTGTATATTGAGATTTATTAGGTATAAATACCTAATTAATTTATTTATAACATTAAATTACCATTATAAATTATCAAATAATTATATTTTACCATTAAATCATTTAGGTTCCTCAAAAATGCCTTTTCTGATTGTCTACATTTGCATGCCAAAACCCTAAATTCAACTAACTTGCACTTTTCCACTTTTGACTCTAAAATTTTATGGAAAAAGGTGTAAAAATATAAAATATACCCAATAATATCTCACAAAACCTTTTTCTGTAAAAAAAATATCAAAAAAATCAAATTTTCTTTGAAAACCAAGCTTTGAGGGTTTAAGAAGGGTTTAAAACTAATTTTGGCTTTGATGACAGTTCTTGAGTTTTAGGGGTGAAATAAGGAAAATGAGAGAGTTTTATGGAGAAAAATAATGAAACCAAATATAATAAAAATTTAAGGTCCTAAATCTCAATAAAATTATTGTTTTTACCCCATTCTCTTCTAGCACTCTAGGCCTCTCATAGCTCTTTAGGCTTAGAAACTAAAAAATGGCTTTTTTAAACTTTACATGTATGAAAAATATTGGGACATGTTTTATTAACCTTGGGGAATATAATATTATGTTTAAAGTAAAAAATTAGACCTTTCAACCTCGTTTAAATGTGTAAACCTTGAAATATCTATGGCACAAAGCTTGAGAACATGCATGGTTTAGGGTGTTAAAACACAAAATATATTCTTTAAGGACTTATTGGAGTATTTAATGTCATTATATCATGATATTAAGAATTATTAAACATAAAAATAATTGTTTCTCTTCCCATTGATTTCCATTTGACCTGACATATATGTTTTTCCCTGCACCTTAGTCTTCTTGGCCCTCAGGCTTGTCATTGAGTGTTCTTGCACACTAACTAGTGTTATTGCACACTAACTCCAACTTGATGATCACATTTTGATGGTTTAGGAGGGTATATTACTTAAGAGTAAAAGTTTTAAGTTAGTGGTTTTGACCTTTGGTCTAAGGAGGCCAAAAATGGTCAACAATAACCTCTTCCCTAGTCTAGATAAGTGCACTCACATCTTCATACCAGGTCGTGCTCACTCCTCATCTCCTTAACATGTTTATAATATCAGATAAAATAATTTATATGAACTCAAATGGTTTAAATTATTTATAAAACTAATCAACCAATCTATTTTAGTCATGTTTTAAAAATTCCACTATTTAAATGGTTTAAATAACCTTGTGTGCTAATTTTGCCAACTAATACTAAATTATTCCAATTGTGATATCTCAATCATAACTCCATTTTTTACCCATTTATTATTCATGGTGATTGATCATGATATCCATCATCACTTATCATTTATACTACTATCCCAATCTATTTAACTCCACAAAATGACAAAACCTATATTTCCTTAAAAAGCTCAATATAGACCAAAGGTCTATCCTACTCTTGATTTAAAAATAAATCCATTACAATTTAAAAATTAAAAAAAAAAATTACCAATATCAAAAACTACTAACATATTAGCTGATATCAATTTTTATTAGACATCCTTACCATAGTTTTGACTCTAACAAAAAGGGTGATGTATATACACTATTTATAAAGACACATAGATTGGTTCAAATACTAATTTACATAGACACATAGATTGGTTCAGATACATATTTACACAAATATACAAATAGGATAAAATATATATATTGGCTCAAATTTTATATACAAAGCTTAATTCAATTTTCCAAGGTTCCATGCTCTTAATAGATATTGGTTTGGATACACAATAATACTAATCAGATATCAAGTTTGGGGGCATGTTGTAAGGCACATGTCCTCAATCCCATAGGGTTATATAAGATTTTAAATATGGAATGAGAAGTTATATGATTATCTATGTTTAGATTACCATATTACAATCAGATTGCCACTAGGATGTCACTAGGATTTCACCAATTTGGGTCACATGGCTGCATGTAGTCTTGATCCATAGTTATTAACCAGACCTAGATTATGAAGGATGAATGATATTTTTGACTTATAATTATAGATTAAATTCCCAAATTAAATATAGATACCAGATTTGGGGAAATTAGGGCTCATTTATCCACATTTATATATTACATTATCAGATTCAATCAAGATACCAAAGTGGGGATAAGTAGGCCTTATTTCTCCACATTTATATATTACATTCTCTAATTCAATCTAGATACCAGAGTGGGGGAAGTAGGCCTTGTTTATCCACATTTACAAATTGCATTTTTATATTCAATCTAGATATCAAAGTGGGGTGAAAAGTAGGATTTTATTCCCATAATTTAGTTCAATATTCAAATTTAGTATATGGGATAACCATATTGTGTATTTTATATTGACATACAACATTATTGCTCCTATCCACTTCTCTGGCCAATAAGTGGCCCAAGTTTAGAGGACATCTACATAGTTAAGTATAGTTACACATTTATCTTTCTATTTTACTATAGTACTTTCATTTCATTAAATTATTAGAATAAAAAGGGGCAAATGTACACACCCTAATTATGTCAAGTAACCACAAGTACTATGTATTTTGTTGATATTTCATAGGAAGGTATTAGTGATGGATGTGACTCTTATTTGAATGGCCATTTTGGGACTTTTGGTCTATCTTATGTCTTATTTTCCAAAAACTATTTGTTACACCCCTAGTGGTCCTATGTCATCCCCTCCAAGACACCAGCTCCCCTTGACTCATTTTTCCTAGTATTTATTAATTTTTTTGATGTAGATACATTAGTTGCATTATTGGATAGTAACATTGTGCACTAGTGTCCACTTTTAGCACTAGTTTCCAATGGTTTGGGTCCTAATCATTCCTTAAGCTTTCTCTTATGATTTCATCTCTCTTTTGCATCTTGTTAGCCATCAAACAAGGGTATTACATTAAAATAAAAGTTCCTTATATATAAAGAGCCTCATAAGGAATTTTACATCTATCACTTATTATCTTGGCACATAATTACATAAAATCAATCAAAATTATAGTTCAACATACAACATATTACTCAATCATTATTACTTCATTAAATAAGGGTCTAAGTGAAAGTCTTTTTATTATAGTGTGTGCATTGATTATGTAAATTTCACAAGGGATAACTACATCTGATCTAAGAATCCTATCATTGGGGTTGATGTAGGTGATATCTAGGATAATAGGGGTTCTATCCCATGTGATTATAATATACCACAAAACTATTTTTTCCCTTCCTTTTGCATTTGATCTTGTTTTAGTTATGTGTGAAGGTGTTCATTAGGGTTTGGAGAATATCCATCAAAATAGTGATACAAATGGATGACCATGAGCTAAAAAATTACCTACAAGTCTTTGAAACTCTCCTATAACATCCTTGAAAATCTCAAGTATCATCTTCATAGAAGGACATTAGTGCCATAACTAGACACTAGTGTTTATAGTGTTATTATCCTCATAATGATGCTATTGTCTGAAGCTATTTTTAAAGTAGTCCTAGAAAATAATAATCTTGACTGATCTCCAAGCATATTATGGTCTTCCTAACATCTGAAAATGTCTATTTTGCTTTAGATAAGTCAATTTTATCATTTTAATTACATTTGGGTTAAATTAGTTTGATATATCTATTTGTAATATTTATCCTAATTTACCTACTATCCTCGACCCTTTAACAACCTAGGATTTACATGTACTAAGTCATAAATAGTTAAAGGATATTTATATATATATATATATATATTATGAATTATAAAATGGAAATAAAACAACATAAATATGTAAAGTAACACATATAATTAGAT
>JARHVA010011122.1:0-45000 GCA_037957365.1 Torreya grandis
ATAAAGATAGTTTAACGAATGGTGATAGATGAAAATGGAGAAAATTATGTAGACGTGGCCATCCCAACATTTGTAATGGATAAGTCAAAAATTAGGGTTGAAGACTATTATGTGTCTAGAGTTCATTTTTTAAATTCAACTAGAGAAGGAATGAAAGGAAATGTTTTGTTGGTAATTAGAACCATATTTGAAAAAATAAAAAAAAAATAAAGAGATGAAATATCAACTAAAAGAGAAAGTAGATTAATTGAGCTTAGTAATACATAGATTGATTCGGCTAGTTCAAGCATCTATCACTTCATTGAATCTTCATGCCAAAATTTATCAAAGAGTGAGAGAAGTGGGATAAATGGATAATGCAGTGAAAGAATGGATTAAAAATGTTGAATATCATGGGGTCTTAATAATTCTTATCATAGTAGTGATAGTCTCTAGAACTCAATCATAATATGAACAACTAGTAACAAAGATAAATGGTAATGTTCATGAGAAAAAAATTGGGAAGAACTCATGCCTGAGTTGGTTGAATTCTCAAAAAATCCTTTTGTTGATATTATTGAAAAAGGGGTAATCAATGAAGTTGAAATTGTCCATCAGATTGAATTTATTCAAGCCACCAAATTTATAATACTTTATCTTCAAGAATGTATTCAAAAATTCAATAATGCAAGGTCACTTGGAAGCAACACAATGACAAAGATTGACAATAAATTTATGAAGTTGGATTGTCATTTTATCAATGACAAGGACAAGAGGGAAATTTGATTTAAATTGAGACTATAATTAGATAATTCAAAGAATGAATCTAGAACATTGCCACTACATCTACATTTGGTTATGAATAACTTCATCAGTTATCCTAGTACCAAGTGAATGTAGATAATTTGATATGAAAATCAACAGTCTCCAAAGCAAGCATCAAGAAATGAAATAGTTAGATTACTCAACTGACATTACATACAAGTACATAGATGGACTAGATGAAGACATGATCAGGGTAATCCTCTATATATTTCATGATTTATTAAAAGGAAAATAGTTTTTATTATGACAGAAAGAAGAATGAATATTTGATTTAAGTGTTCCTACATTCTCTCCTCTTGTGTCTTTGTACCTAACTTCTATAATTAAAATCTTTTACCCTTGAAAATGTGCATTGTATTTTTTAAAATTATCTTTTCAATTTTTCCAACTTGCCTTTTCAAGTTGTGCAAGTTGATGATGTGCTTTTGCAAGTAGTGTAAAACCCCTAATTTTTTTCTCAAGTGATGCTAATTACTTAAAGATTTTTTTCACCTTTTCAAAATTAAAATTTCTCATTGATATTTTATCACTTATGTAAAAAGTCAAAATAGGTATATTTTCACCATAACCACCCATTTTTGCCTATAAATAAAAGCTAAATCTTCATAATAACATTTTGAAATAGATATAATTTTTTGTAAAGCATTGTAAAAGGAGATCAATCTTTCTACACTTCATAATCAATACAAGAAAAGTGTTTCTAAAATTAGATTTAGTTATATATTTTTAATTATGTCTTTCATTCAATTCATTGAATCTTATTTTCCTTGCTATTATTATAAATTCAAAACTATTGAGAATAGGAGATTAGATTACAAAGTTTCTATTTTTGGTTGTAATTTACATTTCCAATACACATGAAAATATTGGTGGGATTAGAAATAATTTATTAGTTTTTTATATTATAAAATACAAAGGGTTATCATTTTATGTTATTAGAGTCAAATGGTCTTTTGGTGTATGTTTCATATCTTTACGGTTATGATTACATGTTTTCAACCCACTGAATGAGAGATATTTTCCTCTTTAAAAAGTCAAAATTTTCCCTCAACACTTTCATCTCATCTAAGGTTAATAACTTGATGATTTTAATGCTAAAATAATTCTTCTCTCTCTCTCTCTCTCTCTCTCTCTCTCTCTCTCTCTCTCTCTCTCTCTCTCTCTCTCTCTCTCTCTCTCTCTCTCTCTCTCTCTCTCTCTCTCTCTCCTCTCTCTCTCTCTCTCTCTCTCTCTCTCTCTCTCTCTCTCTCTCTCTCTCTCTCCCCCTTATACATATTCCTTTTTGAAAGCTCCTTTTCATACTTTCAGGTTAAAAGTACTACCCATGATTTACATTCCATTATTTGTAATTATTTCCTACTTTATTTTTTTTGTATTTCAATAAAGATATATCCACCTAATAATAGGAAAGGGACTGTGTTTCCTACATTTTTGATGTGAAGTCACCATTTTGTCTTCCTAACAAATTTTTATGCCAATAGTTATTGGTGCCCACCATGGAGCACATTTTTGAAGCTTATGTGCCACCCATTTTATACTGGTCCATAATGACTCTATCATCATTTCAAGGTTAAATGCAACTACTTGAGTTAGACATAGAATAATCTACTTAGTTAGATATTAAGTGAAACCTCAGACAAATCTTTTGGGATTTTTAGAACTCATTTTCAAGTCATCCTAGCTATTCTAAATTAAGATTTAAAATGTGCCAAAATATCCAAAAGAGACCATGCATGAAGATAAGCCTATAGATTTCATCTAGTATCCAAAAATTATTAAAATCACATATGACCATTTCAGGCATTTAGAATCTAAATCATCAACCTAGTTTGAATTAGGAAAAAAACATAAAAGAAGACCTAGTTTTAAGCTTTCGATTGTTCACTTATGAAAATAGAATAATAAATGTTCAATTTGATACTATTAGATGATAAATAAATATAAAATAAACATGTTCCACCATTGTCTAAATAAATTTTGAGATTACTTCAAGAAGATAAGAAAGAAGACAGGTATGAAGAGTAGTTCATGTAGCTAATCAAATACCTTTTATAACTAGAGTTTCTTCTCATGATAATTTAGGTGGCTCAAGATCTAGTTATTAAACATAACATTGATTATATAACACAAACCCAAGAAGATATCTCATTAGATTTAATAACTTTTTATTGGGATAATATAATGAGTTTGACATATGTTTATAGAGCAGTTGGAATCTTAGAAGAAGAAGGTCAAGTAGTTATATCACATAGGGATGAAAAATTGGATGAACATAGCATAAAATGAATAATTATTACTCAAAGAGCTCTTAAAATTAAACCTATGTCTCAATGCTAGTGACTTTCTTCCAAATTGGCAGAGAAGAGATTCACTAGAGCTAGTAAGTCACAAGGTGAAGTTGACCATTTTTATCAGTTACAAGAATATTCTAGCTTCAAGTTGAGTCTTGAACATTATAAAAATATCAATAAGACAAATAGCCTTATATAAACATCTAAGGAAAACAAATTAAAAGAGGTACTTTGATAAGTCAAACTCTTATCTTATCAGGAATGGTTATACCCTTACAAGTAGTTTTCCAAACTATGGCATTACCATGGGGAAATGTGACTGGTCTATTGGCTCTTTAATAATTACATGACCTTCCAAAAGGGTTTAGAAATAAATTTCCAAGATTTTATGGAGATGTAAAAAAATACCCAAATGAACACCTTTTAGCATTCAATGTTAGATGTGGCATTTTAGGTGTTGAGCATTAAGACGTTACCATTGGGATATTCATCAAAATGGTACATGATGGGGTTGTAGACTTGATTTACCATCTCACTCCAATATGTATTACTAATTATAATATAATGAAAAATAAATTTAAGAACTAACTTAAACTAACCGAATATGCCCATACTTTGCTTGTTGAACTTATACAAAAAAAGAAGTATATGAGGCAATGAGAGAGTTTGTTTCTAAATTCAACAATTTGCTAAATAAGATACCATATAATGCATATACTATAGATGAAAATGAAAAAAAATTGTTTATCAACTCTCAGTTAGCTAAATTAAGTTATTAATTGAGAAGGGATAGAGTAGTAACTTTGGAAGTGGCTCAAAAATTAGCTATCGACATTGAAGATGACATGATAATGTGTGGGAAAATTAAGAAAGAACCTTCAAAGAATAAAGATCAAATTTCAAGACAATATTCAATAGAAAAACTCTTATATAAAATGGCTAATGACATAACATCCCTCAAAAAGTAAATACCTCAAAAAGCCATTGTATCTTTATACCAATATATTCCTAGAAGAAACTATATTCCTTTTTAAATAGATTATCCTAGAATGCAAGCTCCTCAACCAAAACTAGCACTTGAAGTTCCTCCTTAGAAAAACACTAATACACTAGTGAATGAAGTCTTAGAAACTAAGGAAATATTTTGATATGAATAATTTGAAGAATAAAATTAGTTAGTAAATCAAGAACTTCAAGAATGTGAAATTGAATAACCTAGTGGTGACTTCGTAAATACATTCCTGGAATATAATTCAAATGAAGATGGATATGGTGAAAATGTTAGGGATATGAATAGCCAATTCTTTGTACTTTTCACTAGATCTAAGAAACAAAAAAAGTAGTCTGGTGATTCACAAGAGGAAACTCCAAAAGTTATTCTCCCATGAGGAGCTACCCCACTAGTACGAAAAAATGAAAACAATGATTGATAGGTAGTTCATCTAATGCCAAAATGTCTCAACCTATTTAGATCCCCTCTATAAATTTAGTGATCTTTGATATAATAAATCATGTCAATACAACCAAGATTCAAATGTCACAATATGAATACTTGAGAGCATATCCAGAGTAGTTGGATAGGTTAGTTAATTTCATCAAAGGAAAAAATCCAGCTACTAAAAATGTTAATTTTAAGAGAATCTTAACTAACCTTGTTACTACCAATCAAGTCAAATCTATGGCCATAATCACTTCCAATTAAAATAAATTTAATCCTTTATATATTTCCATTTTCCTCAAGGGATTCAAAGTCAATTATTGTATTCTTGACATAGGAGCCTCAGATAATGTAATGCCTACCAAAGTTGTTCATGCCCCTAGCCTAAATTTCACTAAGACCTTTGGACATTGTTATTCCATGGAGGATAATCAAGTTACTCTCATTGGAAAAATTAAGGGCACACAAGTGGCTTAGGTATATTTTCCCCAAAAGTGAATCAAAATCAATATTTTGGCTATAGATATTCTAGTGGCTTATGACATTCTTGTAGGTAGAAATTTTTGCAAATAACTGGGAGGCAAAATCCAACTAGATTTATCACATGCCATGATTCCAATTAAAGGAGTCAAATAATGTCTATATCCTAAATCTAAAATTAAATACATAGTTAAAAAAATTGATGATCCAAGATTTGATATCTTGTATGAAGATAATGGAATTAGTAATTATCCTCTAATGACAAAGAAAGATGTAGAATTACTAGAGATCATGCAATTAGATCTAAATGATGTTTTGATGATGCAGTTTGATGGTAGTTATTTGTCAATGGGTTAATGTGTAGGAGTAATATTGATATCTGCATCAAAGGAAAATTTTCATTTTTCCTATAAGTTGAAGTTGGACTGCACCAACATTACAACTGAATACAAAACACTTTTACAAGGTTTTCAGGTAGTAAAAAAGATGGGAATCAAGAATTTGAAAGTTTTGGGTGATGATGTATTCATTGTGAAATAATTTATAGGTCAATAACATGTTAAAAATGACCATTTAAAACATTATAGGAATAAATTTTGGGATAACATTGAAATTTTTGATGCTTTCTCTATCAATACAATTCCTAGAGAACATAACTCTAAAGCTGATTCTTTGGTAGTATCAACTTCTTTGATGATTCTACATGCATATATTACTACATAAAAATATATGATTAAAATAATATATATACCAAGTGTTCTAGACAATGCATAAAATTAGAAATTTTTCAATGACGATTGGCAAACCATCTCTTTCCTTGAGAAAGCAAACATTTTCAGAAATTTGTATTTTGAAGGTAGTAACTCCTCATATAGAGAATTTTCAATTCATACATCAAAAGAGGGAATAGAATATCAACATGATGAACAAATTTTCATAGATTTTAAAGGAAGAAAAATTCTTTAAGGACTAGTATCTTTAAAATAGTTTTTTGATAAACATAATAGATTTGTAAAAATTAAAATGCAAAAAAGAAGTATTGATTCTGTGGACTATGAAAAATTAAACATTGGTTCAGAAGAACATATTCATCAATAATGGAAAAAAATTCTCACTTGATGAAAAAAATCATTTTATCCTTATTCATAAGTATATTAACATACTCACATATACATAAACCTTAAGTCATTTCATCCCAAAGAGATGCAACATATAGTTCCTCTAAACCATGATGTGAATCCTTTTAAACAAAAACAAATACAATACAACCCTAAAATCATATGAAGGATTCTTTCTGATGTTAAAAATATGCTTGATAGTTGCATTATTTTCCCTATGCACTATTCAACTTGGGTACCTAACATACTAGTTCATAAAAAGAATGGTGAAATAAGAATCTATGTTGATTTTAGAAACCTCAACTAAGCATCCCTCAAAGATAATTATTCACTACCAGTCATGGATCAAGCTCTCCAAGTGGTATCAAGTGTTGAAATGGTTTGGATACTTGATGGTTTTAGGATATAATTAGATCAAAGTTAGCAAAGACGATCAACATAAAATGGATTTCACAACATCTTGGAGTATATTTTCATATAAATGAATGCCATTTAGATTGATTAATGTAAGAGTTAATTTTTAGATGGTAATGGATTTGAAATTGATAGAATTGAAGAATCAAATCATTGTGGTTTATCTTGGTGACCTACCAATTTTCTCAAAAAAGTGAGAAGATCATTATGTACATTTAGAGAGTTTTTAAAAGTGTCATTTACATGGAATTTCTCTCAAACCTAAGAAATACATATTTAGAGTGACTAAAGGTAAAATCCTAAGTCATATTATTTAAAAATAAGGAATAAGGGTTGATCTAAAAAGGGTTCAAGTGATTCAAATTATTTCCTTACTACTAGTAAACTAGGAGTACATTCTTTCTTTGGGAAAGTGAATTTTTTGAAAATATTCATTCATGATTTTACTGAGCTCACAAGACATTTCTGGCATGATGAAAAAAAATCTTCTTTCAAGTGGAACAATGAAGGTAAAGAAGAATTTGAAATGATAAATATTTTTATTTCTCATACATGAACTTTGGTATGTTTTGATTTTAAGAAAGAGTTAATTATTTATTACTATGCTTTAGAGCATACACTCTCACCAATTTTGATTAAAAAAAAACAAGGGTATTGAATCCCAAATTACCTTCATGAGTTTTAATCTTAAATATTATGAGTTGAAATATTCCCCTAAAGAAAATCATGCTTATTTAGTTGTAAAATTAGTCAAAAAATTTAGGTATTACATATTGCATTCACATTCTATAGTAATAGTACTAAGTACAATAGTTAAATCTATTTTCATTCAATAAGACCCTAGTTCTAAATGAGGAAATTAGATAACTAAGGTGCAATAATATGATCTAGAAATAAAACCTACAAAATTAGTCTAAGGGTAAGGACTATGTCAACTCATGATAGAACAAGGAGATATTCAATTAGAATATTTGATATTTTTAGGTGAATAGGATGATCAAGAGCTTACTTTGGTATTGTTTATTGATTTTAATAGTGAAAGGTTTTCTAACATTGCTTTATACCTGATGTATGGATAATGTCCTTCATACTTAGATTCTAAAAAATGCATAACAATCAAACTATAGGTTAGTAAGTATGTCATATAAGACAATACTCTTTTCAAGAAAAGCATTGATGGCTTTTCTTAAGATGCATTGATAAGGAATTAAAAAAATTATTGCAAGATTTTCATGATTAGGATTGTAGAGGGAACTTTTCTAATAGATTAACCACATATAAAATTCTCAAATCTCATTCCTATTGGCCAACTCTTTTCAATGATTTACACAAATTGGTGAAAAAGTGTGAGGCACGTCAACAATTTATAGGCAAGCCCAGTCTAGTAGCACTCCCTCTTTGACCAATAATAATTGAAGAGCCTTTTTAGAAATAGGGACTAGATTTTATCAGGATATTAAACCTCATTTAAGTGTATTTCATACTCATGTTATTTCAATGATGAATTATTTCACTAAGTGGCTAAAAGCAATTCCTATAAAATAAACAACTTCAGAAGTTGTTTCTAACTTCATTAAAGAAAATATCTTGGGATGATATGGAATTACATAGAAAATTATTATAAAGAATGTATCTAAATTTTCCTATTCAAATATGATTGCATTTTACTATGGATATGGTATTTCTCTATCTAATTCATCAAACTATCACTTGCAAGGTATTGGTCAAGCTGAATCAAGTAACAAAAACCCTTTTACAATCATGTGCAAGGTGGTAGATGAGAATCTGAAAAGTTGACATAAAGAGGTATATGATACTCTTTGGGTAGACCTTATAACTCCAAAAATGGCTTTTGGTATGTCTCCATTCTAATTATTTTATGGATTATATGCTACAATTCTCTTAACTCTTGAGTTATTTGCCCTACAATTATCTAGAGTAGGAAAAAATATGAATTTTGAAAGCTCATTGGATAAGATTATTTTTTTATATACAAAAATTGGAAGAAAAAGGAATACAAGTGGTTGATGGGATCATAATACATCAGGATCGTGTCAAAGTATTATTTGAAAAAAAGGCTAAGAGAAGGGAATTGGAAGTAGGGGACTTGGTGTTACTTTAGGATAGTCACAGGGAGCCACAAGGGAGTCACTATAAATTTGATTCACTCTAGATGGGGGAATTCAAAATCAATAATTTTTGTTATAAAAAAAATTTAAGTGGTGTATTGTGATGAAATCCATATACCATTACTCTTCAGTGGATAATATATGAAACATTATTTCTAGTAAGAACCAAGTGGTCTTCTTCTATATATATGTAAATATAATTTTAGATGTGTTTCTTTCCTGCTTTTTATTTTAGTGTGCACATTGTTTGTTAATGAAGTTGATAGTGTGTCTGTTACCCCTCCTTCTCCATGCTTCGGTCTTCCTTACCACAACATTTTTTTTGTTTTAACCTTTATCTAAGAATGTCATAGGAGATTACAAGTTTTATAAGAGTGACAGATTGAATAGGTCTTTCATAAGTATTTTCAGGTGAAGAAGATGATTTAACCCTAAAACATGTGTGCATTTGTCATATGATTGAGATGGACAGAATCTCTATCAATTGGTAATATTAGGGAATGCAATTTATCAAATGAATATGTTATCTATCTTGATAACACATGTTCATTTCTCATACAATTGTGATGGATAAAGTGGTTGTTATTGTTTGAATCTAGATATATAAATGTGATAGAAACACTTCTCTCTTTTCATTTTAAGTTATTTAAAAACACACAATGAAAATGTACTCGCATATACTAGCCTTTAATATATGTGATAGCATACATCAAGTTGAGTACATGGAACTCAAATACACTATCGTTGACATGTGATATCATCTATCAGATTGAGTATCTGACCCTTGTAAACATTATTGTTTAAACATGTGACATTTTGATGGCTTGAGGATCCATCACTTTATTAAAGATCAATCATTTCTCAATTGATCAATTTATTACTGAGTTGAAAACTCTATTATCCAATGGAAAAAGCATCAAACTTTGAAACTAGAAAATTCAAGTTCTTTTCATTCCTTGAAGCTCAAAATCCTATTTGGAGCCAACTATTGTCATAGATTTCGAAAAAAGTGAAAAACTAGTGAAAAAATCAACTTTTAAAAAATTTCTAAAATATTTGAATTTTGCCTAAAAATGCAAAACAAATTGAAAAATACAAAAATTAATATTTACTATTTTTCCTGTTTTTATCCTAATTATTTATAAGTCTCTTCAAACCATCTATGCAAAATATTACTAGCTTTCTCAATAATTTTTCAAAACTATTTTTATTTTTTTGAGTTACATAAACTCATTTTAATTTTTCACAACTCATGTAAATTTTTTAAAAAAAATTGGTGCAAATTACAAAAACATTTTTGGTTCAAATTACAAAAAACATTTTTGGTGAAAATTAAAAAAATCTTTTTGGATTCCATGAAATTTGTGAAAATGTTTTATGCTTCCCTTTTTAATAAAATTCAAAATCATGTTTATTTTAATCATGCAAGTACAAATTTAAAATTATTTCCTTGATGCATGCAAGTTGCCATTGCAAAATTAAAGGTTTCTTCATTTTGCATGCAATCTCCTTTTTTTCCTCCTTTCATCATGCATTCATGATAATTTCCCTGAGTCATGTTGAAATAGAAATTTCGTCACTTCTAATTGAAAACATAAATTATCTTTCAAACACATGGCCAAGCAATTCATAGAAGTTTCGAAATGGGGTTATATAGAAAATAAGTTTTTTTATTGGTTTTCTTATTAAGTACAAGAAGGGAAAAAAATCAAAATTTGAAATTGTTTCTTGTTTTCCATTTTACCTCATGACACGCTTTACAAGCATGCCAAGCAGAAGAATAAATGGTCATATTGAATATCAAAGGGACAATTTTTTACCTTTTTGACACCTTGTATAAGTATGACCCAACTAAGAAAGAAAGAAGTAGAAAATAAAATAAAAAATGAGGAAGTCATAATGCAAATTATAAAGTATTATAAAACGGTGTAATTGAATAGGTAGAGATTTAATGACAATTGAATTTGGAATAACTACAAAGATAAAACATTTTGTCAAACTATAATTTGAAAAATACGGTGCTGCTTGAGTCAAAAAAGGGAGAATTTTTTGAGCAAAAGACATATTGTAGCCATTTAAATTTATTTTTGTTTGAAAATTTAGCCATTTGGAAGAGAGGTGATACCTTTTTAGTTTTAAAAAAATTATCTTCCCAAAATAATCCATTATGGTCTATCCTCAGCCAACAATAGAGTCCTATGGTGTTTCAGTTATTTGGAGAGGTAAAGAAAAATAAACTTCAACTTTTTTGCTATAGTTTGAGCCATACAGTTAGCCAAGGAATGAATAAAAGTTAAATAAATTTTGGAAGATTTGAATTATTGGTGTTATCATTTACCAAACCATATATTCAATGCCAAGGTGGATAAATTCTATGAGATGAATAAAATAAATTTCTGGCAAATTCTTTTTATTTCACAACTCAAAATAGAAAAATTAAATTCTTGATAGAAGAAAAAATAGATCATTTGAAATTGTAAATTAAATTTTTAATTATTTATATCAACATGATAAAATCTCATGAAATTTTCCAAGAGTTTATAAAGTCTAAATTTATCAAAAAGGATTAGTTCACAATCATTTTGATATTTTGAGGCTAAAGTCAAAGGATAAGTGGGATTTTTAATCTAAAGACATAAATTCACAAAATTTCATTTTGTTACATCTGCACTTGTCAAAAGGGTTTGTGCTATAATTAAAAGGTGGTTAAATCAAAGAAAAGCTTAAATCAAGAGAAATAACCAAATGAAAGGTTGATATTCACTGGATGGAATTAAAGAGCCTAGGAGTTATTTGCATGTCAAAATTATGAGTACAATCTCTTGGTATGATTCAAATACATTTTTGTGCTTCAAGATATTTATTTTTGTCAACCCTAACAAGTAATAAAATATTTTACAATTTTTTCCAGATTATTGTTTTTCTCAAGAATTTTTAATGTCTTCATCACCTACCTTGAAAAAGTCAGTCTCAAGTAAAGAAATGGTAGTCATGAAATACCAGTTTCATGGTATAGCACCTCCTTTACCATTAGAATCCAACACAAAAAATATCACAAATATTGATCTTGGTCATGTCAATTTGGATGAGTTTTTGGAAAGAATGAATACAGAGCATAAGAGATATTTTGGTTAGAGTATTTATGACAATGGTTTAACATAGGCAGGAGCATTACTAGTATCATTACAATCTCTTGAGTTAGTTTTGTTTTTAGAAAATAATTATAACTCAAAAATGTGGGAGGTAAGAGATACCCATAAGGAGTTGGTAGTAAGTTTTGCTCCTAAGAAAATTGATATCATTTTTGACCTTCCATATCATGAAACCTTTATGCACCTAACGCCTAATTCCTCTTAAATATTTTAGGATGAAAATGTTATAGCATGTTCTAAACAAGTCAATAAGGCTTGGTTGACTAAGCCAAAGCATTCCTCCACTCAGACTCCTAAAAATATTGCAAGATTGGATTTCAAAGATGAGATAAGTGACATGATCACTTTATTTCATAAGATAGTGAGAAATTAAATGATCAAGAATTTTTAGAACTAGATGTATGGGTTCATTTGTATCATCATTCAAAATAAGTAATATATTAATTAGGGTAAATTTATTAGCAATTCCATTCACAAACAACTCATGGAAGTAAAATACATGTCAAAATTTTACATGACTTCATACCTTGTTTATGTTGTATTATGTCAAAAGTATTTTGACAAATTACATATAATGGGTGATTTTGGGAAAATAATGGTGTAATACTTTTATCCTTAGCTAACATAGAAATAAAGCACCCATCACTTCAAAAGAGTTAATGACTACTTTGCTCATTTCATCATCCAGTTGTTTGAAAAGGAACTATTCAACTCAAGTATTTCAGTTATGGACACCATAAAAATTAAAAGGTGACGATATTGGTTTATACAATTCTCAAGATTTATTTACTTGAGAATTTGTGGTTGTTAAATATCTCCATACATGATCCCATGATATGTTAGTGGAAAATGGGCATTAATAGAATTGGTGAGACAACTTTCTAAAACACACAAGTTTTTGACAAGCAGATAAAAAGGGGGGATCAAGTTTCTGATCACTATTGGAAGTTATACTTTCCCTTCATTAGTGAATGCTAAGATAGTTGAGAAATACATGTCTCACTTTAGCCATAGGGTATTTAAAATCAGGGCTTCATTTGATAATAGAGACTTAATTGAACATAATCTTGGATATCCATTTCAACATGTTCCACATTTTGAAGACTATTAGATGAATTGTGATGATGAGAAATTAGTGAGAATTAAATACTTCATGGTTTACCATGATAGATAAATAGTCAAGTTTGGCATAATGAAAGTGATGAAATAATTGGTAGATGACGAGGTCACATTGGACCCCATATTTGAAAAAGAAGACATCACAATAATGCCATTACCCATGGTACATTGGGACAAAAAGGAATCTACTTCTCTCAGAAGTAGGTCAAGGGTTGTACTTGATATAAATCTCACATGGATGAAAGGTAAGGGAGTTGATGTTACAAATGTTGATTTCCCTACACCTCCTAGGGAAGATAAATTTTGAAGCTTTTATAAATCAATAAAATTTGCCAAGAAAGATGGATGAGGCAAGCCCTAATGGAGAATCTCACATGATATAAGAAGCATGTGAACCTGAAGTTAATCAAAAAGATAATCAATTATGAAAGACTATCAAGATGAAGATAAAAAAATTGGTTTCTTCTCCAAAAATTTTAGTTTCTTAAAATTTCTAGTTGATAGCTTTTCATTCACTCAAGAATTATTAGAGAATACAACTCAACAATTTTTAACTTTAGATGATACACTATCTCCTATGTCATCTAATTTCCTTTTTCAAGAGATTAAAACTATCTCTTCATCTTCTCCCTCAAATCTAGAATTGCCCATTGATCTTTCTCCAAGAATCCCTTTAGAAACAATCAATCCACATGATCAAATTGAAACATCTTCTTAGGTTGTGATAGTTATGCCTTCTTCAACTTTAGTAAGGATTTATCCACCTATTCAAACTTCCATCACATTGGCTTTATCAAGCATAAAAACTTTAGATTAGTTTTATATAGTAGTCAAAAGAATGAGAAAAAAATTTGAACCTGAAGAGATAGATTTTGAAACCTTTCGAGCTTCTTTCTCAAAAAGGCCAAAGAAAGCAAAGATAGTTTCACAAATGGTGACAAATGAAAATGGAGAAAAGTATGTATAGGTGGCCATCCCAATAGTTAAAATGGATAGTTCAAAAATTAGGTTTGAATATTACCATGTGTCCAAAGTTCATTTGGGAAAATAAACCATAGAAGGAATGAAAGGAGATGTTTAGTTAACAATTGGCACCATATTTGAAAAAATGGACAAAGACAAGGTGATGAAATATGAACTAAAAGAGAAA
Organism: Torreya grandis; assembly: GCA_037957365.1. Lineage (NCBI taxonomy): Eukaryota > Viridiplantae > Streptophyta > Pinopsida > Cupressales > Taxaceae > Torreya > Torreya grandis. Next base: position 14,096 of record JARHVA010011122.1, read on the forward strand.
GTGGAATAATTGAGCTCAATAATACATAGATTTATTGGGACAGTTAAACTAACTATCGCTTCATCGAGTCTTCATGTTGCAATGCTAGAAAGAGTGAGAGAAGTGGGCCAAATGAGTAATGTTGTGAAAGACTAGATTAAAAAACTAGTATATCATGGGCTATCAACAATTCTTTCCATAATAATTATATTCTATGAAATTAAATCATAATATGAACAACTAGTAATGAAGGTAAATGGATATGCTTAGGAGAAACCAAATTGGGAAGAACTCATGCCTAGGTTGGTTGAATTCTCAAGATTTGATTTTGTTTATATTATTAAAAAATGGGTAATCAATGAAGATGAAATTGTCTATTAGATTGAATTTCTTTAGGCCACCAAATTTAGAATCCAATCTCTTGATGAATGTGTTCAAAAATTTAGTAATGCAAGGTTACTTGGAAGTGACACAATGATGGATATTAATAATGAAGTCAAGAAGTTTGATTGTCATTTTGTCAATGATAAGGATCAATAGGTAAATTTGATTTCAATTGAGACCATAATTGGATAATTCAAAGAACAAATCTATAAAATTACCACTACATCTGCATTTAGTTATGACGAACTTTGTCAGTTGTCCTAGTACTAAGTGAATGTAGATAATTTGGATATGAAAATTAATAGTCTTCGAAGCAAGCATTATGAAATGAAAGAGTTAGATTACTTAATCGACATTACCTACATGTACATGGATGGACTAGATAAAGACTTGATCAAGGTAATCCTCTAGAGATTTGATGATTTTTTAATTAGAGAAGAGTTGTCAATATGATAACAAGAAGAATGAATATTTTATTTTAGTGTTTTTACATTATCTCCTCTTGTTTATTTTTACCTAACTTATTTAATTTCACTCTTTTATGATTGAAAATATGTAATTATTTTTTTATAAATAATATTTTTAATTTTTCCAACTTGTTTTTTCAAGTTGTACAAGTTGACGATGTGACTTTGAAAGTAGTGTAAAAACCCTAATTGTTTTCTCAGGTGGTGTTAATTTCTTAAATAAGTTTTTCACCTTTTAAAAATTGTAATTTCTCATTGATATTTTAGAACTTAAGTAAAAAGGCAACATAGTTGGTTTTGCACCATAACCACCCATTTTGGTCTATAAATACAAGTTAGAGCTTCATAATAAGGTTCTGATATAGATATAATTTTTGGAAAAGCATTTAAAAAGGAGGTCAATCTTTATACTCTTTAGAATCAATACAAAAAAGGTGCTTCTAAACTTTGCATTAGTTATATCCTTTAAATTTCGTCTTTCATTTAATTCATTGTATCTATTTTTCCTTGATATTGATATAAATTCCAAACTATTGAGAATATGAGATTAGATTACAAAGTTTATATTTTGACTTGTAATTTACATTTCAAATACCCATGAAAATCATGGTTGGAATAAAAATAATTACGTATTTATTTCTGTTAGAAAAAAGAAAGGGTTATTAGTTTCTATTATCAAAGTCAGATAGTATTTTGGTGTATGTTCCATATCCTTAAAAATATGATTACATATTTTCAACCCATTGAATCAGAGAGATTTTATTCTTCCAAAAGTCAAAAAAATTCCTCAACACTTTTATCTAGTCTCATGTTTATAACTTGATGATTTTTTTTCTCAAATAATTTCTCTCCTCTCTTTCTCCTTCTATACATATTCCTTTCTCAAATCTCCTTTTCTTAATTTTGGGTTAAAAGTACTACCCATGATTTACATTCCATTGTTTGTAAATTTTTTATACTTTCCTATTTTTGGATTTCAATAAAGGTAGCTCCACCTAGTAATAGGAGAGGGACTTTGTTCACTACGTTGTTGATGTGAAGTCACTGATTTGTCCTCTTAAAAAAATTTCATGCCAACAAGACTACATAGAATTATACAAATTTAATATCAACATCCACATCTTATTCTCATGAATATACATTTCTAGTCTAATTCTTTGTGAGATGTATTTAATTTCAAAATAATGACATGTAATTTAATTCTCATTAATAAATCATTGAATAAATTATAGTATATATGTATATATCATGTTGAGTTTGATATATTAGTATCATATACATTATTACAATTAATTTTTAAGACTAAACATAATATAAAATATCAGTAGACACATCTTCTCCTTGTGCATATACATTTTTGGTCTAATTATCCTTGAAATGACATAAATTACATAATAATGACACATAATTAAAATTTCATTACTACATCATTTAAATAAGTCGACTATATAAGTCTATATCATGCCTATTTTGATATAGTAGTATCATCTCCATTATTATAATTCATTATTAAGACCAAATACCATAAAAAATATCAGCATACAAATCTTATCCCCATACATTTTTTTTATCTAATTATCCATGAGATGCTACAAAGTATAATCCATACCATGAATGGATTATGTCGATTTTAGATTCTATGTTACCATCATAAGTTTCCATAGTATAATTTTATGTTCTATACTCCACTGAAGAATCCCCCCAAACTTGTGATATAGAATGGGCATAATTGATAAAATTACTAATATCTTGTGTAAAATGGGAAAGTTCCCATTCTACACATTGATAATAATAGTGGTCCTATCTTGTGTTACAACATTGGCATAATTGATTTTTTCATTAATCATTACTTGTGTTACATTATTGGATTACTTTATGACATTTAATATTACTATATTGTGTTACAAAATAGTTTAATTGATAATATTCTTAATACATTATGTAAAATGGGTATGTGACCATTCTACACAAGGTAAGAATATTGAATTCTTTAAAAAATGTTAATATTATTATCCAAATGTCATTTAGAATATTCTACACAACTCTGATAAGAATACTATGAAATCTTATAATGTGGATGTTCATATTGTTCATATGTTGTTTAGAGTGGGCATGTGCCCATTTTACATAAGTTAGGAATATTATCAACTATAAAATATCTTTATCTTGTGTAGGATGAGATTAATTTGAAATACTATGATATTTATCTTGTGTATAATATTATTAATTTAATTTATTGAATATTGGTTAGAATGTGGTTATTCATTTTTTTTTCAGATGGACATGTGCCTATTCCATGAAAGATAAAACATATTATCAACTATAAAATGTATTTATCTTGCATTAAATGAGTAGATTCACATTATGAACAGTAATTTTAAAAAAAATTCAATTAATCCTACCTCACACATGTATATAAGAATGGGCATGTTCCCATTCTACAGAAAATAAGAATATTGTATTCTTTATAAGAACATAATATTTTTATCGTAATGTCATGTAAAATGTGCAGCTGCCTAATCTACATGTCAAATATCTTTATATTATATAAAATGATATTAATTTATTATATTATTAATAATATCTTATGTACAATGGCCACATTCCCATTCTATATGTTGATAAGAAAAAAATGTCAAAATGTGAATTCATAGTTTAAGTTTCAAAATATGGTAATTTATAAATAAAGTATCATATTAGATTGAATAATTATGTATTATTAATAATAATGGAACATTAAACACACACACACACACACACACACACACACACACACACACACACACACACACACACACACACACACACACACACACACACACACACACACACACACACACACACTTAGAGCTCCAAAGTTATTCTTCATTCATATAATAAAATTGGTTACACAAGGTAAGATTATACCATAGTGCTCAAGATAAATATCTATGATTACAATAGTAGATAGAACTGGATATGACTATCTTTATCTATTCTAATCAATCTAAATATAATGACATATTATAATAGTGATGCATTCTATATGTGTCTATTTATTCTATGTTAGTTCCATAGGATGACATGATACTAGTTTATGCCAAGGTAAATCCATAGGTCCAATGTATGCCATGATATAACTATTAATTTCCATGGGTTACTGGTTATTAAATGATTTACCTTAAAATACTTTCCAACATTGTCCATGTACTTAATCTTTTGTCTCAACTATGATAAAATCCAAAATTAAGAATACTACAAAATGTGTATGTACTTGGTCCTTATGGAAAAATTAATTATGTTTATTCACGACATTGGTCTCAAATTATTTCCACTCTATAAGATAGTTAGTTGTTCTCCATGATTTATTCTATAAATGTGTATTATCTTGGATCGATTTAATTATATAATTAGGGTTAGGATGGTTACCAATAACATTAAAATAACTATCAATTTCATTTGTCATTTTATTGAGCTTACTCATGAAGTAATTGATGAGGTCACGTGATTCTTCGAGGTCTATGATTATCAATGCTCTTTATTTTTTTTCTTCTTAAAATTTATCACAAATTTCAAAAATTTCCATTCTTTTGGTGCTTGTTGGATCCTTGAAAATATCCTACTAGGTTTTTGATTGATTTAACTCTTATTTTAGGATGTATAAGACTTTATTTTCCTCTATTTTATGGATATCCACAATAGTGTGAAAAAGGAATATGTACTAGCATTTGATATTGATTTATGTATATAATCAATATGAATTTTCACTGTGTTGTGGTTTTATATGTTCTAATGTAAGGGATTTCAATTTTATTCATGTTTTACCTCTTCTATCATATTTTAATTGATGTTATGTCTCTCTATCTTTGAGATCAATTTATGTTTGATAAAATTATGCATTTTATCTATGGACTAATTTATGATGGTTAAATTTTGATCTACTTCAAATTGTGGCATAGCTTTTATAATATACTTGATGGTATATTCTAGTGTTTCTTATAATATTTTACATCTATGCATCCAATCATATTGTGAAATTTAAAGTAATATATTTCTAAATTTATTCTGATATAAGTGGTTAATGTATGTAAATTTATATTTTTTCCCTATGGATTTGAGTTAGTTATAGTGGAATCAAGAAGGTTGGTGTTTATTTTATGGTAGTAGGCTAAAATGGATTTGATTTCAATGAAGGAATCTTGGGTGGAAGACATAGTGTAGATGGAGTGGATTAAGAGATAGAAGTGGTTATAATTTTTTTACTATATATGTTAGGTGGTGTGGAAATCAATTATTTATGAATGGGTGGTGGTGGGGGTGGAGTTTGAAAAACTTTATTTTTAGTAGCATCTTCTACAATATTTCATTGTATTTTTTTTGTATATTTAGTACCATCCTCAACCACATTATTCTTTATATCTTAGATTTTTTGGCTACTTATATTATAACTTTTTAATTTTTCTATTCATCTTCATTTTTATTTTTGTACTTATCTTCCTTATCCTTTTTATTTATTTCTTCCTTCTCTTTTTTTTCCATCTCCTCCTTTTAATTCTTTTCATCTTTCTCCTTTTTCTCCTATTATTTTTTATCCTTCTCTTCTCTCTCCTTTTTCTCCTTTTTTCCTTTTCATTTTTCTCCCTCTTTTCATTTTTTTATGCCACTAATGCCTTGACTAATTTTTGTTTGGTAAGGGTGTCTTCTTGAGACTTCTACCTTTTATTTTTTTGTAGCCTTGTCTTCCTCCTTTTCTTTATCCATTTTATTTTATTCTAAATTTTGTAATTTTATTTTTTATTGATTTTATTTTTCCTCATTTTTTTCCTTCTTCATGTTTCTTATTTATTTCTTCCAAATGCTTTACTTTGAAAATTGCTTATATAGCTTCTTGTTGTGCCTTGGATAGTCTGATGATTGAGAAATTCTATGAGGATTTTTATTCTTATTATTATTATTATGTATATGACCATGATTACTTTTCCATATATGGGCATGCTTATTATATGATATTTATATATAAGATATATATAGTTGTTTCTTTTTTAAGTTGGCCTGATTTTGTTTTGTGATATTTTTGTCTTTCTCTTTTCTTTTTATACTTATTTTTGGATAGTATATCCTTTATTTTTAGTATAGGATATGGTTTTTGTATTTTTGAGTGGAAAAATATATTACTTATGGTTACTATGATTTCTTATTTTTATATGCCTATGTCCCTACCATTTGGTGTTTTTTAAATTGTACATGTTTCTGCCGACTTATGCTTACTTCCTCATGTGCCACTTCTTATTATGTGGATTTCTCTACTTCTTCTTTTTCCATTGGTTTATTGTTGTATTATTTTATATGATATTTAACCAAACACTACTTTTTATTATATTACATATGTTACGAGGTGGACTTCCCTAATACTTTTGGGAAGGAGTGGATGATTGTGATGAGTTGATCTATTTCATTATATATAAAAAAATTATTAAAGGGGTGGAATTATTTTATTATGTGGAAGACATGGGAATATTTAGATGAATTCAATAGTGGATGAACATAATAATATATGTTATATTTAGAAATAATTGATGGGAAAATTCTATGTCATATACTAAAGGTTTGTTGTAACTTAGCTCCCAAATCAAGCATGATGGAAACATGGATTTTTGTGGTCATTGTATAAAAATGATTGTTTATTTTATCTAATATGGTTTTGTATTTTTTCCATTATATATATTTATCTATTCTTGGGAAAGTGTTTGTGTAGACTATTAATAAATAGATTAATAGAGGTCCATAGCAGATTTTATGCTTAATTTTCTTGATATTTTAACTGTTGTCAATGAAGTTATCCAACAAGTATTGGTAGAGGTTGAATTTTTTTTTTTGTTGACATCATATTTAACACCACCATTATGATCCTAGTGCTTTCAACATATTTCCTACTGGTAAAATAAAATTTACATGCCATTGATTTTACTGTGTATCTATAGGCAACATTATAAATGGTATCTAATTTGATGTTGTGTTTTCATTTAGTTAATTTTATACAATTGATGGCATATTAAAATTTATTAAAACCTTTTTTTTTCATATTTATGTATGTTTTTACTCTCTTCATCAACACATGTATCCTTTTAATGTCTTGGATAGTAATTTAATGACATTGATCAAAGAAGAAAATTTCATTATGCACGTGATTAATTAGAATCTAGTTTGTGGTTTATATTAGCACAAAATTTTAAAAAAAAAAATCTATTACATATATTTATTCATTTATGGGATATATTTTTCTTTAGGATTCCACTCCCAAATATTTATTTATCACCTAATACATGCATTCTACCAGTTCTACCTCTATGTCTATGTGGTTAATTTCTATCGAATGTGTATGTATGTATTTGAATGTGTCTTCCAAGAGTACAACATTATCTGGTAATTTAAAAAATGATTCCTAAAGATCTATTACTTTTGATTTATATGGTACATTTTTTTTACTTTTAAGGTATTGATAAGGTTATGGAATCAATAAATCATGGGGTGGTGATTTTTTCTCTTATCATTGTTATATATCATTTAGTCAATAATTGCAATGGAAAATTTTATACAAAGTATTGGTGCTTAGAAATATTTATTAAAGGGAAAGACTTGTTGTCTATGTTTTATATCATTTTTAGTAGTTATGGGTTGAAGGGGGAAAGGGAGATCTAATACTATATTCATTGTTGATCATGAATGTGTTTGTTTTGATCATCTAGCCATTATATATGTTAAATGTGCCATAAAAATATATTGTCATTCCATTCCACCTTGATGACTATGGACATATTACATCATATTTTTTATTTTTATATGTATGATGTCCATTTGATTGGTGATTTTCTTGGAAATTTACATTAATTATTTTAATGTGAGTCTATTGATTTTATACTTCATATGATTTTCATATCTAGATATGGAATTATAGCTGGTCAAATTACCTATTTACTTAAGAATCTTCATTAATTTTTAGAACTCCCATAGGTGCTTCTCTTTATCATTAATTTTGTCTGAATCCTAGAATCATGAAACACCACCCCCCCCCCCAAAAAAAAAAATTATAATTGTATATTAGAGTATGTTTTTATAGACATGTTGGACCCAATACCTCACTTGATGAATCAAGTGAGACTTATCATAATTACATATGTGAAACTAGAAACAAATGAGGTAAATTGAGGTAATTATCTAGGGGTAACTACTCATAAAGGGTGCTATGGGGAAGCAGGTTGAATTTAAGGGTATTTATGGGGTTTAGGGCATATCAATGTACACATACATGGATAGGTCATGAAATCCATATGTGATACTCATTCTTACACATAGGACCATTTATAGGTCCGTATCCCTTGGTAAATACTTCACTCTCTTCAGTGGGTTTCAGTTCTACCTAGGGATGGTTAAATAGTTAAATTTAGTCTAACCAAAAAGGATAAATCTAACATCCTATGTTATAATCTTGGTTAAATAGGTCTTTGAATGAGTACATGATATAATGTTTTACTAATTTCATAGTTAGCTATGATTTTAGAAATGTAAATCGTAACTAGCAACTAGTAATCATTTTAAAAACATGCAGATTATACTAAATTCCCATAAGTATATGATAGAAAATGTCATTGTATAAAAGAAAGCATAATCAAGAATAGAAGGGAAACCTAAGCATCATAGATAATTATCAAGTGATACCAACTAAGGTGGTCAACTACCTCATGACTTAAAGGTCACTATGCCATTACTATCAAGTCCTTTTTAGTTCACACAACACTCAATTAATTCTTTCAAAATTGACCCAATCACTCTCTCTCACTAGAGAATGGTTACTGCCTATGTTCATAATTTTATGCCCACCAATAATCCCCTTCTCCATGATATTAATATTAAATATAATTACAATGTCTAGACTAAGACCATCATTTATGAAAATAATGTTATTATTTAGCCGAAATGCGATGTTCCCAATCACCTGTTACATGATTGGCCAAAAAAAGGGCCTGTTTCATAGAAATCCTCCCTACTTAGAGACAAAACTGATTCCTCAAATAAGGATGCTCACTCAGAGCAACTGCTAAGGATTCACTCCTCCTGAGCACCCCCAAGGACTCCACTAACTAGTAATCAAAAATATTTTCCTTTAGTTAATATCAAAAAGATCATCAGTCCAAAATATACTACAACTATGTGAGCCTCTACCTCAATCCAAAAGAGTTAGGAAGAAAGATAACCTTAGAGTTACTCCTAAACTAGTTGCCAAATCTCCTATAATCTTAACTAGAAATATGGAGATTTAAAAAGAGATTGTGAATGGTTCTCATCAAACTCTTAAGGTCCAAAAGGATAAAAAATGAAAGTGCTCTCTTCAAATTCTAGGGGTTTAAATAACCCCAATATACAAAATACACTCTACAATAATGTAAAAAGGGTCAACCCCTCTATTTTGATTATTCAAGAAACCAAAATGTTTGATCCTACTCTAAAAATTAGCATGGCATAGATTTGGAAAAATTCCCATGTTCTTGCCTTAGAATCCATAGGTACATTAGGAGGAATGGCTATCTTTTGGAATCTTGACACTCTATAAGGTGACTTGCTTTGGAAATCCTCAAATCAAATATCTATCTTATTCACTGACATTGAAAGAAATGATAAATGGATTCTCACCAATGTTTATTCCCCAAACTCCAAATCTACTAGAAACCTTCTATGGAAGGCATTTGTGGAATTTCACAAGAACTGCAACAATTGGAATTAGATTTTGGTAGGTGATTTAAACACTCCACTCACCTTGGGGGACAAAAAAAGTGGACTCATCAACCTTATTGATAGCATGATGAGATATAATGGCTTTATTATAAATGTGGGATTAGTAGACATGGACCTAAATGGAATCCCCTATACTTGGTCCAATATAAGACTAGGATAAAAACTGATCTAGGTCCATTTTGACAAATTTTCAATCTCTTTAAATTGGTCCAATCTTTATTCTATAAATCTCTCTTCTCTACCCAAAATTGGGTCTGACCATAATCCCATGATATTTGAAGATAATAAATTCTCTAATCCCAAATGTTTCCATTTTAAATTTGAAAGTATGTGGACCCATCACCCTAGCTTCATATATTCTCGAAATAATGGTGGGAAGAACCTTTTTCAAGATCAACCATATTAATCCTCACAAAAAAGCTCAACTTCTTGAAAAACAAGCTGAAAATATGAAACAAGGAAGTCTTTAGAGACATATTTATGAATAAAAATGCCAATAAAGTAGAAATATCTATTATTGAATAAATTAGTGCTTCAAGGGATTAAAATGAGCATGTGGATACTAAGGAAAAAATCCTCCTATGTCACTTTCATAATCTAGAAGCTAAAGAAGAGGCTTACTAGAAACAAAATTCCAGATGTTTGTGGCTGAAAGAAGGGGATATGAATACAAAATTCTTCCACCATTTAGCTTGTAGACATAGGATTACTAAAAAAATCCAATAATTACAAATTGAATATGGAAACATTATCAGGGACAAGGAGGACATATCTCAACATATCAACAACTTCTTCAAGAATCCTCTCTCAGAGAATGGTGAACTAGATAATTCACTTGTCTCTTATACACTATCTAACTTCGATAAGGTCTTCATAGCTATGTATAATGCTTCCCTAATAAAAATAACTTATAATGAGGAAATAAAAAGTGTTGTCTTCCTCATGGATGGCCTCAAGGCTCTTGGACTAGATGGTTTCCCCCTTTCCTTTTTCAAAAATTTTGGGACAATATTCACCTGAAAGTAGGAGCTATTAAAGAATTGTTTCACTCCAAATCCATTATAAAATAAATCGATGATAATTTCTTGTTCCTAATCCCTAAAAAATAAGGATCAGACAAAATTTAGGACTTTAGGCCCATTAGTTTATGTAACACCACTTATAATATTTTTTCATCCATCCTAATCAAATTTATGCAACCCCTTCTTGACTCAATCATCAGGGAATAATAGGGGGATTTTGCAGCTAAAAGGAAAAAATTAATGTTATTGTCATAAGTCATGAAGTGGTTCACTCTATTACCAAATCTTATAGATATGGAATGCTAATTAAACTAGATATATCAAAGGCCTATGATCGTGTCTCCTAGTGGTTCCTGCTATAGATTTTGGAAAAGCTAGGGCTAAATCATGACACCAAGAAAATCATATGGAAATATATAGCCACTCCTAATTTATTCATTATTATAAATGGTGTCCCTAAATGTTTTTTCCATGCCTCAAGAGGTTTAAGATAGGGAGACCCCCTCTCTCCATACCTCTTCATCATCTTAGCTAAAAATTTGTAGAGAAGTTTGAGATGTGTGCATAACTAGGGTCTAATAAAGGGGATTTTGGTGGTCTAGAATAAAGATCATATCACTCACCAATATTTCATTGATGACACTATTATTTTAGGATATGCATTCACTATGGAAGCTAATAGCCTCATATGTATCCTTAATAATTATGAAGAAGTGTCCAATTAATGATTAAATTTAAAAAAATGTTGCCTCTTATTTATCAACACACCTCCCTCTCAATAGAGAAGAGTTGCTAAAAAATTTAAACTTACAAGTGGGTAACTTGCTAGATAATCACCTTGGCATCCCCTTCTTTACTAGTAGAATGGATTTCCAACTCTGGAATGCTTTGATTGATCATATTCAAAGGAAATCAATGAGATAGAAAGGTCACCTCCTTACCTAGGCAAGGAAATATCATCTATTCAAGGCCTCAATTGAGAGCATTCCTGTCTACCTTATGTCAATTTTCAAAATTCCATCTAATATGGTCTCCAAAATTGAACAAATTCAAAAAAAAAATTTATGGAGAGGCATTGAAGAAAGATATAGATTTAATCTAGTCACCTGGAAAAATATTTGTCTTCCAAAAGATAATGGAGGTCTTGGGATGAGAATCATAAATACTATGAATAGAGATTTATTGTCTAAAATAGGTTGGTGCTTGATGAAGGAGAATGGAAAATGGACATGAGAGGATCTTGGTCTCTATGGCTTTCCATTTTGTGAAGTAATTGGTGGGTCATTGGGATTTTTATTCTAATTGTATATTTACCAAGTCAATTTAAAGATGTCATCAAGGGCATGATGAGTTAAAAAAGTATTAAATGAGGTCTCCATTTCCTTTTTAACCTTGTCCAATTTTACCATGAAATAATTTATCAAGTATCCTAATTATTTCAACTCAATGATTTGTATGTATCTTTGTTGTTGTTACTTCTAGAGTTTTTCACCTAGTGTCAAAATACTTTCCCTCTCTATGACTTTGGGATATTTATAAATATATTACTCAGCCCCAACTTGGTTAAATTATTCCTTAAGGATACCCAAGGCCTATTTTTCCTCTAATTTTTGGATTGGCCACCTAAGAGTGAAATAAAAATATGCACCATCATCTGATATTACTTTATGTAGAGAAGTAGTATGTTTTTTTTATTTTAGTATGGTTTACTTTTTTCTCCTCTATAGTATTATTATTTTATTCAAGTATGAAATATTATATTTCATTAGCCTTAATTTTTTTCCTCTCTTCTATGGTGAAAAATTGATGTCTGATAAAAAGTTTTAGATCTTGTATGAAACATTGAGTGATTGACATCTTTTGATCTATTTTAAAATATGGCTCGACCTTTGTCATCACTTGGATAATGTCTTATAGTGTTTCTTTTTATATTGTCCATCTGTGAATCCAATCATACTATACACTCTTTAAAATATGTTTCCAAAATTTTACATTTAATAAGGTTTCAAATCATGTAAATTTATATTAGTTCATTGTTGTGTTTTTCATCAAGGGATATAAATGGATGGAGTTGATCTTCTAATGTTGGGTCAAAATTTATTTAATTTGGGCAAGGTAATATAGGGGGTTTAGAGTGAGGATGGATTGAGTGGTGGTCAATTTTTTTGTTCATGTGAAAGGTAAATTAGAAATTTGTTTCTTAGTTAAAAAAGTGGTTGTGGTTTTTGAGCAAGTATATTTGTCCCAACTTATGTTTTGGATTACATTTGTGTTTTTTCAATGTGTTTGGTGGCATCTTCAACTACCTTCTTCTTCTTTTCTTGATTTTATTTTTATGAATCTTCTTCTTCCATAATTTTTTTGTGATTTTTTGGTGAGGAGGACAAATTCCTCTTCCACCTTTTTATTTTTATTTGATTAGACTCGGAGAGTAGAATCCTTTTTCTGCTTTTTCTTTTTCTACTCTTCCTCTAATTTTTATTCTTTTTATTTTTCTCTTTCTCTTTTTTTTCTTTCTCTCTTTTTTTTTAATTTTTAATTTTATTATTTTCCCTATTTTACTTTTGCCTTATTTAATTTTCATTTATTTATATTTGTCATTAGTGCCTTGGCTTTTTTTATTTGGTTTCAACATCTCTTTTAACCTTCTTATCATCTTTTGCCTTTTATTTTTCTATGGCCTCTTCTTTACCTTTCTTTTCTTTTTCCCTTTATTTGACCTTTAACTTGGTTAAGGATTCAATGGATTCTTTTTGGGATTTATCTAACATTATATCCATGGATTGGTTTGTATTTTTACCTTATTCACTCTCTATGTTTGATAACATCACTATTGTGACCTATGTATTAGAGATATCAATGGGGGACCCTTAATAACATGGATATAAATGTGTGGGGAGGTTTTAATCACTTGTGATATTTTATTTTTATTTGTATTTAGGTGGCATCTCAACTATTTGTGGTGGGGTGTGTGTTCTTTGTTTTCTTGTGCGAAGAAACACACAACCTATAGATATACTATCTATTCCGACTAACTAGGCTAGCTTACCATTTTTAAGTACATGCACATCATCTAGTACTATTGTGTGTTTCTCAACTTGGAATCAAACCTATTTTCTATTTTTTTATTTATTTCCTTAGGTGTTATTATATTTCATGTGTCTCCATATTTGTACTCATCTACTTTTGATAATTTTACACTAGATGTTTCTCCCAATTTAACCACTAAATATTCCATAGTGGATTGAATGTTAGTTGGACTGAACTTATCCAAGACTCGTGAAAAGGACAAAATCATGGGAACAATTTATTCAATTTTTTAATCTAAAACTTCATAATATAATGGGGAATAATTTTGTTAAGTTAATCATATAGATGGATATATTTGTAGTTGGTGGTGGAAGTAAAGAAAAACTCTTTACAAAATTTGTCTACTATTTACATGGAAATATGATACTGTAAATTGAGGGTTTGTTTTAAATCAGATCCCCACCTAATCATGATGGTAAATTATTATTTCATGGTATTAATGTATTAATGTTTTTTTAATTATTATCTTAGGTCCATTTTTTTATCTCATTATATTTATATGGTTGTTTAAGGAGGGTGCTTTTGTAGCACATAATTAGGAAAAGTAACATATATCCATAATAAAAATTATGCTTACCTTTCTTAATATTCTAAATGTTTTCATTTAAATTTTCCAAGAGCCCTTTGTAGAGGTTCTATTTGGATTTCATTAAAAACATATCAAACACCATGATTTCACTCTTAGGGATCATAGAACATTTCCTGTTGATAAATTATATTTTCTATGATACTACTTTGACTACGTATTTTTAGGTGGCACTATAAATATTTGATATGTGAATGTCACATTTTCCTTTAGTATATTTTAGATGAATAACATCTAAAACTTATTTTTTTGAATTCTTATTTACATACTTCATAATATTTTTCTCATTCATTATTTTAGTTACTATTTAAATATCTTTAGTGGTAATGGCATGAGATTAGTCAAGGAAGAAAATACCATTGTGCACTGGCTGAGTAAAATTATGATTGTAGTATCCACTACCATGACGTAATGAAATATTTCCAAAACATCAAAATTCATATATGTAATTACTTTTAATATAGTGTTCCCATCACACATCCTTTTTTTGTAAGTATGAGTTTTGGTCAATCTACCTCCATTGTGGTATGGTCAGTTTATGTCATATGTGCATGAATGTATTCTATATAGGTAATCAAACTTGTATAATATCTTTGAATATAATCCCTCCATATTTGGTGTTAAATATTTTTTTATAATATTCTTTAATTCTAGGAATCCAAATGTTTTTGTGTTTGTAACAATTGAGGAAACCATTTTTTCATTCATTGTGTTGGGTTGTAGCTCTCAGAGTCTCAAATGTAATTGGGAAAAATTTTAAATAGTTTTAGTGCTTATAAATATTGAAGGAATGCAAGTGAGGTTGGATATGTTTTTATGTAGTTATCCATAGTTTTATTTAGTGACATTGGAGTGGACTGAGATCATGAGTGAATTTATACATGGTCGTGTATTATCTATCATGTTCAGTTGACCTTTTCTTATTAGTTGGGCATGTGTTAATTTTCATGATAGTTTTGATCACTAATTATGTTACATTGATGTTATTTTCTACTTTATTTTCACTTTTATATTTATTTCATTTGGATAAGGTGATATATGTTATTATTTGATGTGATGTTATTAATTATTTTCTTAGCATTATTCGTATATATATTTTAGAGGTTTTATTTAATCAACCTACCTATTTATTTAAAGTATGTAGCCTTGGATACAATGTAATTCATGCTTGAATCACCTATGATTTCTTACTTCACTTGGCATCATTAATAGGATCAAACACTACTATCCTATGTTTTACTTTATTTTAATATATCTCTCAAACTTCCATTTACTAGATTTTGATTTTAGGGTATTATTTGTATTTTGTTTATTTTTTACCTCAATTCATCATTTAATAATTATAAAGTTGAGGGTTCTCTTTTTCTTTTTCTTTTACTTTTCCCCTTTAGTCATCATTTACTTGTTTTTGACTCGAGGGTTCCTTTTTATTTATTATTTTAAACCCTCAAGACACCATTTACCATGAATCATTATCATCCTCTTAATGACTATTATTATTTATTTTATTCCATGGGATGTCACAAAGCACTACCAATGTTATGAATAGTGTATGTAGCTAATTGATGACACAATATTACTATAGGCTTCTACTATTTACTTTATAAATCAATGATAAATATAACATAATTAATTTTTGATAGGGTTGAGTGGATCGAGGCATGACTTAGCCATTAATTTTATATTTGATTGGTTTAATTTATTACTCATACACATGATTGTTGGACATTTATTTTTAACAATGGGCATAAAGGTACTAGTAGGAAAATTCCCAACCCTGAAGATATAGATTAAGTACATGATTATGATATGAATATGGATGGATCTATTTTACCTTTAATTCACTATTAAAACTAATTATAATATTAATATCAAAGGGTCAAAAATATCATCTTTTTTTCATGAATATTCTTATATGTTATGTTTTATGTGGTAATGTGAAGAACTATAAATATGGTGAAGCCAATTTGTATATGTCTCATGTTATAGTATGATTATATGTTTCCATAATTTACCTTTAATATTAATGATAAGTAATATGAAATCTATTGTTGATAGGATTGAATGTCTCAACACATCACTTAGCCTCATAATGTTACAATTGAGTGACTCGAGATATGACTTAGCCACACAATTGATGGTTAGATGTTTACAAAAATGGGATCTAAAATACTAGTAGGATAGCTACCAACCCATGAAATAGATCAGTTGGTAACAAACCCTCATAAATTTAAATAGATATATTCAAACTATGATTAATTTTTCTAAATAAATTTATGGTTAAGGTAGGGTTTGGTGATCAAGAGGATGTTGTTGTAAGGAAGGAGCCAAGTATCCCCTACATGAATTGAAAGAGTTGAAAACTTGAAATACCCATGAAACATTTTAAATTTTGTTTTCATTTTGTGTTTAATTTGTGTCTGCATAGGTATGATTTTTGATAAAAGAGGATACAAGAATTAACTCATATCTTGAGTGATCATAGGAAAATGATAACTACAAGTAAAAAATCATAAGAGTGATATGGAGGATGTATAGACTAGCAAAAACTAAATCTTGAGGTAGTTAGATATGAATTGGTAAAGATTCAAGTCCATCCATCAAGTGTGGATGGGTATAAATAAATAAGTCCAAGTATAAGACATATAAAAATATAAATTGGGTTAAGAATGGCAAGATTAGCACATACAAACAATAGGATATGATAAACTCTGTAGAGAGATAATGGATAGTGGATTATTTAGAGTATAACACCTAGGGGATGGTCAGACTTTGAAAAGAAAAAGTAATGATGTGAAAAGGAGAGGAGACACATATTCTATGTACTATTATAATTGGTATTGTATGCATAAAACCACAAGAAGATAAATGGAAATGTTGAGGGAATAATCCATCTAATGGATATAGGGAGTTTTCCATTATTATATGATTGGGGTTATATAGGAATTTCCTCCCACTTTTTAGGGCTTACAGGTATAATCATAATGAAGAAATATTACAATAAAGTGACACATGGAGGATGCATAGAGGAAGGTGGTACTTAGCATAACCTAGAACAACATGTGTAAGGATGAATTACATGTACACTTTGAGGAGGATACATGTACTCTTTATAAAGTAAGGTGCACTATTTGTGAATGATGAAACTCATTCAGAATGTGGAGTTCAATATAGAGCTGAGTTTGAGATGATAAAATAAATTTATAACCTTATCAAGATTGAGCTTGATTTGACCTATTAATAGTGCAAAAAATTTCATCCACATTTATAAAAGACTTCAATAAAGTGATGAAGAGGGTGTGAACATATATATCTAATGGATAGTTAGGGAAGAGCACGTAACTTTAACTTTCCACCAAATAAATATTAAGTGCCTTAGAGGATAAGGAAATAATTAAACATATATACTAGGAGATGATAGTGAATGTCTATAATATAGTAAACAACTCAAGTGCATTATAATTCTAAATGTCCATGTAATGATGAACTATTATATAATAATCAGAGTATTGTTTATATGATTATGTATTGTTAATGACAATGTTAAAAACCTTTTTTATAATTTTTGCTAATTTATTTTATTTATGGCTACAAAATTATGTAATCTAGATTTAAAATTAATAATATAAATGTACAAGATATTTAGTGGGTCTATATAAGAAGCATGTATCAATTCATTCTTAATTTTTTGGGTCCATATGTCAATTAGACATGGGGGTGTGTTGTTCAAAAAAATTATATAATAATATAAGCAAATTATCAATTATCACAAGAATTTAAGAATAATTAGGTAATTGTCAATTAAATAATTTTTTTTTTAATTTTTCATAATGGGCATGTACAAAAAAATATTAGAATAATATAGGAAACCCTCATTTAGGAAGATAATATTATTATTTTCAAGAATATAAGAATATAAGTAACTATTAATTAGAAATTCAATATTCTTATCTTGTGTAGAATGTGCACATGCACATTATACCCAAGGGTATAAGAATATAGGAGATTATTAATTATGAAGCCAATATTATTATATAATTGTGAATAATGGGCATATTCCCATTCTAAATAATAATATAAAAATAGGGGCACACATATCAAAGGTCAAAAAAGAAAGTATGTAAAAATTAGGATTTGGCCTATTAAGGATAAAACTCTAATGTGTGATATTAAAACTAATGGTGTTCTCCAAGTATGGGATAGCCTTGACATCTATGATCATATACAATAATAGAACCTAGTTCTCATGAAATTGTGAAATGGTTGGGGATCCATGAAGTATATTCATTAGGTACATCTTTGTGAGGTATGTGAGAATAATTAAAAAAAAATCAATTATTAAGAGTATGATATTATTTTTATTTGATATGATAAAAGATAGGTTTTACAGGGACCTAAAACCATGAGAGTGCATTATAGAAGTTTTAATAAGTCAACCAGGGCTGAGAAGGCAAACAAAAAAATGTAACAATACTCAAAATGAAAGTAAAAATAGGAAACCATAATAGAACTAGGAATAAGGTCACTTCTAAGGGTCATTAGAATTAATAATATCCTTTTATAGGGTGGTCAGTTTGTCCTTTGAAACTTTAGCTTGAGTGCAGTTCCCGATGCCTTCAGCCACTTCACCTAGGAAGATCATTTTGGGGTGCTTTTTTCCTTTTGCCTGCATGGAGACTATTTAGGTGAGACCCCATTGGGGGAACCCTGATGGGGGATTTTAAAACCTTTGGTGATCTCATAGTAGGGTAATATGGAATCTGAGTAGAGTAAACAATTATTATATTTTTTATAATGGGTATGTGCCCATTATACAAGAAAAAAATTGGAATAAATTGTAATAAATTTTATCCTATTTTTTGACCTAATGGTCTATTTAATCTAAAATAATGTGGGTGTGACACAAAAATACAAAAATAAGTTCATTGTAAGAAATGAAATAAGTGTGCTCTATGATCCAACTAAAGTCTAAACCATTGCAAATTGACTTGATGTAAATTATAGTGATGAATAACATGTTAAAAACCAATATATGCTATGGATTAATTATGAAAAATTATAATTTTTTTCACACACACACACACACAAAAATAAATAAATAAATAATAATAATAATCATCATCATCAATATTAGTTAAAATGTGTAACTCATGGTAACTAGGCACATGCACTAATGATCACAACCTCAACATGAAAATAATAGGAAGGCCTATAGAAATATATTATAAACAGCATGCCTTTTATTATTAATTAATGTAATCTACATAATATATTGTGGATATAAGCCTCTGATGTTAATATTATTCCTATATATTTGATTTGAAATGGTTGTGTGCCCTTATATGGAAGTCATTAACATTATTATCAATAAGTGGCCAATAAAAATTGATGTTTATGTTCCTCTATCAAGACTTTATAAGTATAATTAATAGTCATCCATTTTTAAAAATTACTATCTAACGACTAATGTATCTAATTTTTTTTTTACATGGCTATAAAATATGTGATATTTAAACTATCATCAAGATATATTTAAACTCAAAAAATTGGGCAATGCTCCCTACCTAGATATCTCAGTTATTGTAAGTTCATTGGATCAAGGAAAAAGATATGAGGATTTATTTTTTATAAATATACTCTCCATATATATATCATAATGAAATTTGGTTGTTTCATTCCACATCAGGGAAACATCAAATGGTTGGGAAAGCGCTAAAAATGAAACATATTTTAGAGAATATAACAAGGATTCAGCAGGAACACAGACAAATTTGACCATTTATGCCCAATTATTCAAATGGAGTTAGAGGGTCCAATATATTTAAAAATTAGCCTAATTCATTTAATAAGACATCAAAAATATTATATTTATGCTTACAATTGGAAATTAGAACCATTTACAGATGGAGACACTCTATAGTAGAATACTGTAAAAGTATTAATAAACTAGAATTCATAAGACTTTATCAATATGATTTCACATCATACATCATCCAATATGTGAATATGGACAAAGAATCAAGGAATAAAATATTCTTTCAAAAATGTTTGCATAAATGAAGCGGAAATTATTAGCCAAGTTAGAAAAAAGGAACTTTAATATCATATTTCTAGTAGCTAAGGGCATGTATAAGGGATAAAAATCTATTGTATCAAAATGAAAATTAATTTAAGAATATTGAATCTTCAACATCTGAAGGGATCCAAATTTACCTATTTAAAGAAAAATCACTCAATGTTGGAGTTGAATGCTGACACTAAGCTCCTCCTAAATATTAGTATCGATCCCTTGGTCCAACTAGTGTTGATAGTTGTAGAGCAAAAAATATACTCTACGTTTCATTTTGATTTTTAGTTGTGCACTAAAAAAATTTGTTCCTACATACTTTGGTTCATGATGGCCAAGTTTGGAAATAGATCGAGGGCTTGATTTCCTTTTGATTCATTTTTGCCTAAGTGTCAAAACCGAGTGGAAGCTGCCAAGTGTCATTGACTGAGGCACATTTCACAATTTTTATAAGTAAAGTGGAGA
This sequence comes from Torreya grandis, assembly GCA_037957365.1. Lineage (NCBI taxonomy): Eukaryota > Viridiplantae > Streptophyta > Pinopsida > Cupressales > Taxaceae > Torreya > Torreya grandis. The sequence continues at coordinate 34,925 of JARHVA010011122.1, forward strand.
TTGCCACATACGTCTTAGCAACTTAGAAAAATGTGACAAGTGTCAGCATCCATGTTTCATATTGGCATCCATGTTTCAAATCTGTTTTCAGTGGAAGGTTTAAACAAGCTAAGTATCAGGATCAAGTGGAAGGTGCCAAGTGGTAACTACAGAAGGTTTCAATTTTGTTTTTATAAAAGTGATAGAAGATGCCACATATCCCAGCTAAAGAGAGCAAAAGCCACCACATGTCAAGATCTGAATTATCTTCATTTTGCTTCACTGATATAATAAAGACTGTGGTGGGTCTCAAGTTTTGTTCTGAAGCAAGTGAAAGCCACCATGTGTCGTTGTCTGTGTAAATATAAAATGAGGCCTGATTGTTTCTATGATATAAATAGAGTAAAGCATAGACCAACACATGTCACCTTTCACAGGTCTCTCAAAAGGTAGCTAAAATCAATGGAGATTGCCACATATCCTCAATTAAGTAAAGCAGAGATTGCCATGTGTCCTTTGTTGAGGCAAGTGGAAATTGCCACCTATCCCTATGCCTTTTTAAAGTTTCTAGGGTGAGAAATGCTATGGGTCTTATGCTCTATTTAAATTGTTAAAGTTTCAAAGAAGTGGATTATGACAAGTGTCAAAGGTGGAACACTCCTAAGCAAAGACACAAAAGAGTATAAGTTACGTGAAAAGTGCCATGTGTCTTCAGTAAGTGTTGCAAAACATGCCAAGTGTAGTTCTATAGTAATAAGAAGGTTTTTAAGGAATTGGTCAAGTGTCCTCTTTCATTTAAAATAAGGGAGCATCATATGATCTATTTTAGCCAATGAACTACTGGAAGATAAAGGATTTCAGAATCTAAGAAATATCTTCTATTAGACACTTCCAGTTGAGTTAGATTTCAGTTGGGCCATTAGATTGGGAACACGTAGACAATCTAGAGTGAATCCAAGGTTATAAATAGAGGTGCAGAGATCACCAGAGAGAATATAATCAGATACCAGAGAGAATTTTTTGAGAGAAATTGTCAAGAGTTTTAGACTTTCTAAAGCTATTATTAGGAATATCATTTGCCTTTGTTCTATTTTCTTGAGTTGGAAGGTTTATATAACTGTGCATGTTTCTATGTCTCTTATGTGACTAGAGAATTAATGAGAAGATTGAATCCTGTGCCTTTGTTGATATTTTTTGTGTCATTTCAAAAGTAGTCTAGGTTGTGTTGTCAAGATTTTTAGACTTTCTAGAGCTGTGATTAGTAATATCATTTGCCTTTGTTCTATTTTCTTGAGTTGGAAGGTTTATGTAACTGTGCATGTTTCTATGCCTCTTATGTGACTGGAGAATTCAAATAAGAAGATTGAACCCTGTGCCTTTTTTGATATTTTCTGTATCACTACAAAAGTAGTCTATGTTGTGAGCCTCTATTTCTATGGTTTCCGTCTTTTACATTGATCATACCTTGTTTTCTCTTAAATGTAATTGAATCTTACATATAGTCTCATTGTGCTCAGGATTAAGGTCAAATTACATTTAGGCACATTGCCATAGTTATATTTTATTTCTTGCATTTTTGTTTCTATTAAAATTCCTATCCCTTTTCCTAGTATACACTTGATATAAAGAAGAGACTAACTTATTAAAAATTTGGAGGTTGTTTCAAGTCGTAAGTCCTAGATCTTAAAACATCCCATTGTTGGTGTTAGAATCAAAGCACAATTTTAACCATGAATAGTTTCTGGCACACTTAGTGGGACACCATCTTGAAATTTATTTCAAGATGATATGAACTAGAGAGATATAAGGAGTCAGAGTTGTGAATCAGTAATAAGATCTAAATCTTTTATCGTCACCGATTACCTCAAAGAATCAAAGTCAAGAAGAAATCACTATTTGGTATGTATAATTCTATTACTTAGAGCTATGGGTCTTATGCCCCTTCATATATTTTTAATCAAGATCAGGTTGCTCATGAAATCACATCAAGAAACAAGGATGCATATGGTTATGAACTTTTCCCTTCACAAGTCCAATATGACTAGCCTCAGCCCTGTCATAGGCTATATCAGTCTTATGCTCAGTCTTCCCAATATGTTACATCTCATACTCAACCTAATCTCATTTCTACCATCAAACAAGCATTGTTGGAATATAAAAAACATGTATTAGAGCTTGACAATAGAAGGGGATGTAGCCAAGAAATTCCTAATCATGTCATCCATCAAGTAAGAAATGCAGTAGATCTAGTTAAAAGTGAATCGGCTCCCATTGAAATAGAAAATTGGCAAAGGCTTACATATGAGATGTTGGATGTGAGTGGTTTAATTGCATCTTTGGAAGAGAAGCTGAGTATTTATGAGAGGAAATCTTACCAAGTCTATAAACCTGCATATCCACTACCCCAAGTTTCATATCAGACATACCCAACCCTTGCTCAGGAGCCAAGTTGAGCCTGTCATGGTTCTTTCCCCAATCATGTTGAGGAAAGTTTTGAAATAGTAAATCTGGAATTTAAGGCCAATCTTGATAAATAGATTGAATTGGCAAATCTTCAAAAATAGCAATCTATGTTGGTAGCAAGGGAATTAGAATCTAAACCCTCATTTCCCCTTCACCTTGCAACCCCATCTTCCCAAGAGAAAATATCTAGACCTAAGGTCACGAGTTGGGAACAAATAGTGGAATCAAGGGGCAGAAAGAAGGAGAAAGAAATTATCCAAGAGTATGAGATGCAAAATGAGGCTAATCCCTTTTAAGTCTCTCCCACCCTTCCTCTAGAATCTTCTTGTTTTTCATGGCAACCTTTATGCACTCCCCATTTATCTAATGATTCTTATGAGCTCCAAGAAAGACTCTTTCAAGAAAATATAGCTAAGAAAATTGAGGAATTAGAGGAAAAAATGAGATTTCTTAGTGAAAGAGAGATAGAGATTTCAAACCTTAAAAAGGAGCCTACACCAAAAGATACCTCTTATACCAATCCTCAGGTCCTTCAGCATGATGACAAGATTCCAAGTTGGAAGAAATAAAATCATGAACAAGTTGAAAACCTTGAAGAAGATAAAATCATTGGCTTTTTCCAAGAGAAAAGTTCTAGACCTAAGGTCATGAGTTGGAAACAAACAATGGAATCATGGGGCAGAAGAGAAGAAGAGAAAAGTTTTGCTCAAAACTTTGAAAAAGTCAAGGCTACTCTTACTCATGGTGGTAATCAAGTAGAAGTTCCTACTTTTAAACACACCCCATCTACACCACTCCAATAGATCTATACAGCTACATCTGACATAGATGAAGTGATAGACAAATGGAAAAAAGAGAATCATTCGATTCTAGCTCAATAATTATCTCCTCTTCTACATATGTATAACCATTAGTCTTCTTCTTCATCCCTTTTCAAAGAGGAATATAATCTAGAGGAAACAAGTAAAGAGGAGTATACTTAGTTTATGGATAGCCAAGAAGATTTCATGAGTGTAGATGAAGAAGAAATCACCATAGGTACACCCTTTGATGAACCAGAGGACAAGTCACAAGCTTTTGCCTCTATCTCTGATGAAAAAGAGATAATTTCTGATCATGTTTTGAATGACTTGTTTGAAGTCATTGGGGTAGGTTACACTATTCTTCAAGAAGGCTGTGAGATGGCTTTAGGGGGAGAAGGTAGCATTGAGACTAAAATAAATACAAAAAATTACTATAAACTATCAGGCTTATCCTTTCAAGAGGTTGGTAAATTTGAAGATGATATTTTTGAAGTCATTAAAGAGGATGATCATGCAATGGAACTTGAGCATGAGGCAGAAGGAGGTAAGATAATAAATGATGTATTTCAAAAGACATAGGGTGGAGAGCCAAGAAACATTGATTTCTTAATGAGACATGATAGCATAAAGAATTAGCATTCAATAAGCTTTAAAGAACAAGAAGAGTATGTATATGTTAAGGACATGTTTGACTCTGATTCATTCAGATGTAGGAAAATTAAGGTGGGAAAAAAGAAGAGCAACTCATCAGATTTTCATACCATTCAATCACTTGTTTGGCATCATAAGTTTCTGTGTCATAAAGGATACTTTAGAAATCTTCCCTTTGATCTGGGAGGTAGGCAAATATACCTGGTTAGCCATATCATAGTTAGATAGTTTTCCCCTTTCCATATTGCTTTGTTTTCCATTTTTGTTTTCTCACTTTTCTTTTAAATTAGTGTTCTTTGAACACGTAGTCAGCAGCTCAGAGAGTTTTTCAAAATCTTCAAAATTTCTTAATGCATTGAATGTCTCCCAAATCTTTAGAAATCCCCAAGGTACCTCGCACTGCCACTTGCATAACATGTTTGCCTCGCTGTCCCATAAACATTGAGTAAGATTTGATAATGGTTATCTGAGTTTAATGCCATTTTTGAGACTTGATAGGTCAATAAATACCTCTTAGCAAGAGTTAAATCTTACAAGTTCTCAAACATTCCTACATCTGTGAGAAAATATCTTGCTACTTGCATTTTTTAGTGCCTAGTAAACTTGCTTCAATCAAAGTGTTTCTATTTTGAGAAAGTTCTTACCAATTATCACAAAAAATATATAGAGTTGGAGGGAGCACAGTCTTCACAACAAGGAGCTATGATGTATGAATCCCTTGATAAGTTTATTGTGAGTAAGTCATATGCTTCAGCTCCTGCACAACCATTGAAGACTTATCCACAGACCATAATCCCTGAATTTGGTCAAGCAAGTGACCCAGTGAAGATAAAAGATTATGTAGATGGAGTCATGGACCCAATCCTTCAAAGAGCAAGTAGCAAAACTCTTAGAGAAGGGGCACATCAAAGGTGTCTTCAGAGGGCCAGAGTTGGACAATATGAGACATTTGCCATGAGGATATGGACTTCACAACTGGCATAATTTATTGTCCCAACTATGCATCCATGCCTTGACTTGGTCGAATTATGCACAGACTTGTTTCATGCACTCTCAAGCACCATTCAACAGGGCCCATTCATGATGCAAATCACACTGCAGACTATTAGAGATATGTTAGCCCTATATCATGATAACATAGCTACGTTTCCCATTGTTTCTAAAATGTAAAGAATGTGGGAAAACATCAATACCCAATTGAGGTTCTTGAGATCCAAATTGCAAATGGGTGATGATGACACTATTGTGCCTACACTCCCTACAATAAGAGCCCAATTCGCACAAGCTAGCCAAGATGCATTGTCTATGATGGATTTCATCTTTGGCATGAAATATGATATGGAAGTGTATGGAAAACAAATAGCTATCCTCTTCAGGCTGAAGACCATTGACAAAACTTAGGAGTATAGGCTTGAATTTTCTAAACAAATTACTTTCTCAATGGTGGAACAACTGGCCCAGTTCAAATCAAAAGGTGTTTCCAAGTAATCTTATTTGTTTCACCTCATGTTGTTTCAAAATCCTGATGTCTTTTCCCAACATATGTATCTTGATATGTATGACCCAAGTTTTGATCTCCAAAGGACCATTCCTGTGTCTACATGGACACGTATTTTGTCAAAGACTAGTGGCCCATATGAATTCTAGATATTATTTGTTACCCTTAATTTTTGTCACCTCAGCCCTAAATCATTTATGAATAGACTATTCCTAAGTGTTTCGAACCTTCTGGCCAGTTGCCCAATTCCTTGTGATTTCTATTTTGGATCTCACCATACAATTATAAGAGTCCATGGTTTTTGTGGGGAACCAATGTTACTACCTAAGATTTTGACTCTTAGGTTAGCATTCTTAGAGGTCACCAAGAAGGTATCTATAGTAGATAATGAATATGGATCTAGGAAGAGGAAGAGAAAAATGTATGACCTTCCATGGATGACAACCAACATGGTTTTGGAAACCGGAGACACTGAAGTTGTGTTGCTCAAAAAGCTGGCCTTCTCGAGTTTCCTTCTAATAGAAGACAAATGTGTTTATGAACCAAATGGTTTCATCACTTCCTATATAAGGACTAATAGGGTCGCAATAATAATTGCACATGAAGGCTGCCTTTTTTGGGAAAATAGAAGAAATCCTAAAGAAGATACTCCTAGATTTTATGTAGAATTAACAGATTTACCCCTTCTAAAAAATAGGCCATGGGAAACATTCTATGTTAAGCAGAGGGATTATGATCCTAAAGTAAGAATGAATTTTGGCTTAAGAAGAACATTAAAGAATAAAGATTGGGATGCTAAGAAAATAGAAACCTATTGGAAATATAGGCAAGAAATCTGTCAAACAACCCATTCTTTTGAGAACATGGACTCAGATGAGAGATGGGAGGAACTCTGGGATGAGTGCCATCTCTCCCCTGTATCTATCCTAGAGACAAGTAATTTGCTGACACTAGGTGTAGAGCTGGAAGCCAGAGTAGGGTCTAGCCAAGAGTCACAGGCCTCAGGGCAAACTCCAGCTGTAGTAACTATATCAATTTGGCCCCAGTCTCTCAGCATTATGGAAAAACAAAAGAGTGTGGTGTCTTCACCATCAAAATCTTCCCCATCAGCAATAGTTATTGAAGTTCCCAATTCTCCACAAGCATCACTGATGGTAGTAGTTGATGTGGAAGGAAAAAGAACAAAACCAAAAGAAGAGACACCTAAGAAGTGAAAGAGGGTGTAGTTTCAGTTGGGTTCAGAAGAGGAGGCATATTCCCCACAACACCAATTATAGAGTACTGTAATTTCCCCTCATGTAAGTATTATTCCTCCTTCTCCTTCTCAATCTTTTTCTTCTCCTATTGGCATGATGATTCCATCTAGCTAGATGACATCCCCTGCCACCTCTACCATTCCCATTTCTCACTTCGCCCCATCTATACCACCTTAAGCTTTAACGTTACCGCACTTTTCCCCTTCTATTCCTAAGAAACTTTCCCCTTAGATTGCCCATAGCCAACAATTGGCTATTCAATATGGTTTGCCACAGGGACATCCTTTTATGGGTGGGCACATTGCCTCTCTGTCTACCTTCTAGACCCAAGTAGATGCTGCTAGGAAGGCAAGGGAAGCATAAAGAGAGAAAAACTAGATCAAGGAAAATAAATCCTTGGCTACACCCCATCTATAGTCACAATTTGACCCCATTCGACAGTAATTGACGGTGACTCATTTTTCACCAAATGTAATCAAGCTAACTGAGTAGATGCAACTGGAAGACTAAATGATGAATGTAATGGTGATTGATATGTCCCTCTTCAGGCCACAAGACAAAATTGAGCTGCTAACCAAATCCACTTTTGTAGTTGCTGAAGACTACTTGAAGACATCAAGGAGGCTACAAAAGATGGAGGCTGATTTAGGCAAGGAAAAGACAAACTATAATAGTTTGACCATAAAGATTAATAGAAAATACAATAAGATAGAGAATCTGAATAAACAGTTGCAAGATACCATTTCTCTTTAGGCTCAGCAGGTAGTCTAGGCCCAAAATGATTCCTTTAAGGTAGGGCTAACACAGGTAAAGGATGCAGTAATGACCATAAGGTGGGAAAAAGTAGCATTGCAAGAAAAATGTGAGGAACACTTGCTATAGGTTACCCAATTGTAACAAAAGATGGTAAGTGAACAGAGCAATACTATGGCTATACAAGCCCAATTTCAACCAGAGCAATAATGAGTAGCACAATTAACATTAGAGCTGGCCAATAGGCCAAGGAATGTCAGAGTGTTAAGTCTAGTGAAGGAGCTCTGTGAGTCTGTGGAAAAGAATCTCCTCAAAGATTATTCAGCTTAGGCCTTCTCTCACCTTCCTAGTAATGCATAGAAATTGTGTGAAAGGTGGAGAATTCAGTTGCAAACACTCTGGATATAGTTTTTGGCAGAGTAATAGACTTAGAAACATTGATTCAAAAGCTTTATGATGCAACGGATGCAATGTTGTTAGTAGCATGAATTGAGAATAGAATGGTCATTGCTAAGTGAGTAAATGAGGTTCTTAGTTGTAGTTCCATAGCCATCAGTTGCAGAGAGCTCCTAGATGTCATGAAAGAAGGAATCAATGAAATGAAACAACATATTGAAGACCTCGTGAAATTATGTATTCCTTATATGTTTCTTGATAACAACACGGTGTTAATGGTTGATGAAATTGAACCTTTGCTATTGGCCAAACAAAATGATCAGACAGTTTTTAAAGATCTAAGGGATGATTTGTCAGGCCCTAAAGTATAAGCTGTCTTGGTTCCTGTTTCCCAGCTCAAATTCAAATTGAAGGCTATGGTTCAAATTTTGTAGAATGTTTCACAGAAGAATATTATTTACCTTGATTTAGCCTTCAATGAATTTTAGAATAAGTAGGGGTTATCTGATGATGAATGGTCTACCTATCAAACAACATTTTTGAAGCTATAATTTTGAAATTTTGATCTAGCAGGAGTTGTGGTTTCTTTTTTAGCAGGCTCAAAAGTCCTTGAGGTTGCCAATAACTATAGAGTAGAAAATATACTCTACGTTTCATTCTAATTTCAGTTGCACACTATAAATTTTTTTTCTCACATACTTTGGTTCATGACAGTGAAGTTTTGAAACAGAGTGAGGGCTTGATTTCCTTTTGATTCATTTTTGTCTAAGTGTCAAAATGGAGTGGAAGCTTCCAAGTGTCATTGGCTGAGGCACCTTTCACAATTTTTATAAGTAAAGTGGAGATTGCCACATACCTCATAGCAACTCAGTCAATTGTGACAAGTGTCAGCATCCACATTTCATATCGGCATCCATGTTTCAAATTTCTTTTCAGTGGAAGGTTTAAACAAGCTAAGTATCAGGATCAGGTGGAAAGTGCTAAGTGGCAACTGTGGAAGGTTTCAATTTTGTTTTTCTAAAAGTGATGGAAGACACCATGTATCCCAACTAAAGAGAGTGGAAGCCACCACATGTCAAGATCTAAATTATCTTCATTTTTCTTCACCAATATAATAAAGACTATGGTGGGTCTCAAGTTTTGTTCTAAAGCAAGCGGAAGCGGCCATGTGTTGTTGTTCATGTAAATATGAAATGAGGCCCGATTGTTTATATGATATAAATAGAGTAAAGCAGAGACCAGCACGTGTCACCTTACATAGGTCTTTCAAAAGGTAGCTAAAATTAGTAGAGATCACCACATATCCTCAGTTAAGTAAAGTAGAGATTACCACGTGTCCTTTGTTGAGGCAAACAAAAATCGGCACCTATCCCTATGCCTTTTAAAATTTGCTAGGGTGAGAAACACCATGGATCTTATGTTTTGTTTAAGTTGTTAAAGTTTCAAAGAAGTGTATTGCAATAGGTGTCAAAGGTAGAACACTCATAAGCGAAGACACAAAAGAGTATAAGTTACGTGGAAAGTGTCGCATGTCTTCAATAAGTGTTGTGGAACATGCCAAGTGTTGTTATCTAGTAATAAGAAGGTTTTCAAGGAATTGGCCAAGTGTCCTCTTCCATTCAAAAGAAGGGAGCAACCTGTGATCTGTTTCAACCAATGAACTGTCAAAAGATAGAGCATTTTAGAATCTAAGAAATATCTTCTGTTAGACACTTCTAGTTTAGTTAGATTTCAGTTGGGCCGTTAGATTGGGAACACAGATAATCTGGAGTGAATTCAAGGTTATAAATAAAGGTGCAGAGATCACCAGAGAGAGGATAATCAGATACCAAAGAGAATTTTTTGAGAGAAATTGTTAAGAGTTTTAAACTTTATAGAGCTATGATTAGGAATATCATTTGCCTTTATTTTATTTTATTGAGTTGGAAGGTTTATGTAATTGCGCATGTTTCTATGCCTCTTATGTGACTGGATAATTAATGAGAATATTGAATCATGTGCCTTTGTTGATTTTTTTTGTGTCATTTCAAAAGTAGTCTAGGCTATGTTGTCAAGAGTTTTAGACTTTCTAGAGCTGTGATTAGTAATATCATTTGCCTTTGTTCTATTTTCTTGAGTTGGAAGGTTTATGTAACTATGCATATTTTTGTGCCTCTTATGTAACTAGAGAATTCAAATAGAAGATTGAACCCTGTGCCTTTGTTGATATGTTTTGTATCACTACAAAAGCAGTCTATGCTGTGAGCCTTTGTTTCTATTATTTCCATCTTTTACATT
>JARHVA010011122.1:50000-90904 GCA_037957365.1 Torreya grandis
TTATATTTAATAAAGGAGAGTGGATTTTCAACCTTATTAAAAGGTTCCACTTCTCATTATTAATTTCATGCCTTAAAGGATAAACCAAGATTGTCTAATGAGGTATGAATAAGAGATACACTCCCTCATTACCTACATATAATAACTTGTGCCAACCACACAAGGGTGGTATAGGGGTGATCATAATTATCATAACCAACATTCACACAATAACTAGTGAGGAAAATCATGGAAATAATACAACATGGAAAAAATTAAATTAAGGGCCTCAAGATCAATCGAAACACTTGTTCATTTTAATTTAAATTATATTCCTTTGAGATAAAAATGATAATATAAAACATTCAAATATAAATATTTACAAGTTTTAAAAATTTGCCTTGAACCAAAAACTCCACTTTTCAATATTCAAAAAACTTTTCTCAAAGCACCCAAGATATCCTGAAATACAAAATGCATAAACATGTGTGTGTGTGTGTGTGTGTGTGTGTGTGTGTGTGTGTGTGTGTGTGTGTGTGTGTGTGTGTGTGTGTGTGTGTGTGTGTGTGTGTGTGTGTGTGTGTGTGTGTGTGTGTGTGTGTGTGTGTGTGTGTGTGTGTGTGTGTGTGTGTGTGTGTGTGTGTGTGTGTGTGTGTGTGTGTGTGTGTGTGTGTGTGTGTGTGTGTGTGTGTGTTTGTGTGTGTATAATGTCCTTAAAATGAGAAGAGAGAAATACAATTACTAATAGGAGGGTGGCATGTTCTCATCCCCATCCCAATGATGTAACCACCATCCATAAATTTATCTTACAAATCTCATAAATATCCTTACACACTCACATGGGTGTTTATTCCACTCAAATATAAAATACAACTTATTCGCATAAAAATGAAGGTTATTTATAAGGAAAAAAATGTTATAAATGAGGGCCTTTCTATGACAAAAAAGTGGTCAAAAGTACATTAAAAACCCCATATACCCAATGAGTATAGTTATGGTTCAAAAAAGAACTTGTAAGACAATGTTTACTTCTCAAATACTAAAATAAAAAGGTGGTTGAAGGGACAATTTCAGCATTGCACACAAGGGTTGGGTTTGTGTGTAAACCCAACCCCACATGTAGGTTAGTTAAACTTCGTATAGGTTTAATTTAGGTTTAGGTTAATTAGATTAAATTTTTTTAAGATAAAACATTATAGTTTCAAATAATAATAAAAACAGAAATATAAAATAATACATTTAACAATTTGAGAAATGAAAGTGTATAATTTTTAATATTTTAAAAATGATTGAAGGTGTGCATATGCTCTATTGAGTCACATCTAAGTCCCTCATAATTATATTATTTTCGCCTATAACCTTAACACTCAATACAAACATCAAATACATCCATGGAAAAATAATTGATATCAATAATAATATGGAGCATATATATAATAATTTCACCAAATGAGTGTCCCAAGACTAGGCACATATTTGTGTTAGTTTAATAATATTAATAATAAAATCACAAAATAGATTATCAAGACATTCAATAACATTAACAAGATATAAAAATACATCCACTTAAGACAATCATGATAAGTAATCACACATACAAATAAGGTCTATTGAACTAGCTAACCAAGGTACATAATGAAATAAAATATAAAGTGTAGCATTTCATGCCTCTATTTAGCCTAACACATATCCATAGAGTCTATAAAATATATAATATGGAGTTATATCAAAATGGGGTCTCATATCTCCCTCCAATAAAAGTAGACTTCCTCATGGATATCACTAGAATAGGTGTGGAAATCAAGCTCATAAGGATATCACATCCTCCCAAGTATATTTTAACTCATCTTACATGTCCTAGTAGACCTTGCCCTGGTCCATCTCATGACCATGAAGGCTCAGAGACCTAAGAACCAAAATATGTAAGGGCTCCATGATAATTTTTCTATCACCCTCAACCTATAAATCCATCCATTCTAAATAATGATAAATATCTATAACATATCTCCTTAAAAATAAAATATGAAAAATAAAATGAGCTTGAGATAGGTTGGGTGGAAAATCTAATTAGTATGAAACTAGACCTACTAACTCTAATATCTCCAAGGGACCCACAAAATTAAGTGTGAGCTTAGATCCTTTTCCATATCAAATTAGGATCTTATGCATTCAGACTCATAAAGATACCTTATCCTCAAATTTAAAATGGTGATATGTCTTTTATGCATCGGTTTACTTCTTTCATTTATCATGTAGCTATTGAAAGTATTATTGAATGAAGACTATATATTTCTAAATGTCCTAAAACATCATTGTACTAATCATAACACTATCCTCAATCCTATCTCAACTCAAAGGAATCATTCATGTCCTAACATAAAGAGGCTCATATGAATCCTTATTAAAATAACTTTGATAGTTATTTCTTTAAGAATACTCAACCTAGTATAGGTAATCCTCCCAACATGATTATTTATCCATCACATACATGTGCAACATGTACTATAATACTTGGTTAAATCACTTTTTCTACCCATCTATCTCTAGATGTTATGATTTGATAAAGTTGATATGTGTTCCCAAAGCCCCTGAAAGTGTAGTCTAGAACTGAAAAGTATACACTAGGTCTTGGTAACAAATAATCTTGCATAAAATTCCATATAATAAAATAATGTCATACAAGAAAACCCTTGCCATAAAATTTTCATTATAAGTGGTCTTTGTTGAAAAAAATTGAGCCACCTTGGTCAACTTATACTCTATCTTCATGATCACATCATGGTGATAGGAAGAGAGGGGTAGACCAATGATAAATTCCATAGAAATGGTGTCTTATTTCCATTATAGTATGTCATGTGGATAAAAAAGACTCATTGGATGATGATGTTATACCATGACCTACTGACACTCAAGACATCATGTGACAAATAAAACCAACGATAAAAGTTTATAATCTCTACATGCATATTTTTAACCCTAGGGTGTGATGAATAGAGGTATCAATGAGTCTTTAACAAAATAAAATATCTTAGACCACCAGTATGGGGCATGGAAATAAACCTTCTATGTCTTAAAATACCATATGGCTCCAAATATTAACACAAAAACATAACCTTTAAGGCCCTCTATGACTATAAAACCTAAAAAATATCTTGATAGAGGTTATCCCTAGGAAGTTGGTGAAGGATTTTTCCTCACAAATCAATGTGAAAGGTCATAGCTATAAGATCATATTTGGTGCTCTCCAATGCATCCTAGATAATCATGATCATGATATCATGTAACTTCATACTCAAGCAATATGGTTTGCCTCTAACGCAAGGAATATGCTAAAATAATCACCTTACCTTTGATATATTGAATATAAAATTCATAGTTAAAAAGGAAATCCATCCAACACTATTTATGGGCATTAAGATTGGGATCAGTGAAAATGTGATAAAGACTCAAGTGGGCTATCCTCAATACAAATCAACTACCAAAGAGGAAATTATACATCTAAGAAGTTCATGAACCATTGCTACTAACTTGAGGCCATGAGTGCGATAGTTTAACTCATATTCATTTATTTTACAATACTTAAAGATGATGACCCTACTATCTTACATAATAATGATTCCCAATTTGGAAGCATCAATACACACCAAGAATTCATCCTCTAGATCATGTAATACTAATATTATGAACTAATTGGAGTCTATTTAAACATTTGTAAGGCTTTATCACACTTCTCTAACCAAATTAACTTCTTCCTTTTTTGTTCAATGAAAGTGATGGGGTGTGAAACCTAAGAGAAGTCCTAAACAAAGTGGAGATAGTGTCCTTGTAATCCCATGAAATTTTATGCCTCTATCACATTGGTGGGCACAAGATGATATATAATTTCTCAACTATTTGATGGGAATATGGAGATACCATCACCATAAATGACATGACCCAAGTACTAAAACTATGTGTGGAAGAATGAACACTTTCTTAGGTTCCCATATAATCTATTATCCTATAAAATGTGTAATAACTAGTTTAGGTGATCCAAATTCTCCTCTTAACTCTGATATTATATCAAAATATCATCTAATAAAAATATAAAAGTCTTATACACTTGAAAATACTAATCATAAGACTCATGAAAAATATAGGTGATTTAATCAACCCAAATGGAACCACTATGAACTCATAGTTTCCATAGCATATTTGGAAGGTGGTGTTATGAATATATATATTTATGATATCCTTAATGAATGGTATCATTACTTAATATCAATTTTGGATAATACAATATCCCCTCAGAAATGGTTAAATAGATCATCAATCCATGGGAAGGGGTAATAATTATTGATGTCACCTTGTTTAGATGTTAGTAATCAACGTAAAAATAAATAGATCCATATTTATTATTCAAAAATATCATGAGTGATCCATAAGGATAAACACTTAAATGAATGAGTCCCATATCCAGAATTTCCTCTAGTTGCATATTGAGCTCAAAAATATTAGGTTTAGCCGTCTTATAGGGATCCTTGAATATAGGAATTTATCCAAGAATAAGATAAATTTTATAATCTATCTCCCTAAAAAGGGGTATCCCTATAAACGTGTTAAGAAAAACATAAAAAATCTTAGAGTATAGGATGATCACAAAATGTCACCCATGGATTCTACCCATATGATATATTGCTAACTATGATGGGAGACATATAAAATCCCTTACATGAATGTACTTAATTTTCATAGTGGAAATGACTCCAATTGATATGGATCCATGAATCCATGTGATAATAGTCACACTCCCCAAATCATCAAAACACTTGATAACCTTGTAATGATAATAAACATTATCATAGTGGGACTCAAGCCAATCCATACCCAAAATAACATCATAAAAACACAAGGATAAGATATAAAGATCTAGATTAATGTTAAATATGATTAGGCCAAGATTAAAACCACTAAAAAATATTATGGTATCATCATATCTCTAGAATCTAACTTGAAATACCAATGGTTACCCTACCTATATGCCACCACCCCATAATAATACATAAGGGAGGGTATAATAAAATAATCATAATCTTTAAAATCATATAATATTAATATTATAATACCATTAATTATACCTCCATTCTCAATGATTATAGCATGGTGTTCTACCTATTGATTATCCATTATTTTTTACATACGGTGATCATGTCCCATATCACCAATGGTCTACTTAGATATGGATCCTTATGACAATCACTGACATAAATTCTAAGTGGAAATTATCATGCATAATGATCTAGCCCCTTGCATAATAATCATACACCCATGGTTTTATCCTTATTTATTTATAACCCTCCTAACCTTAATAACCTAATATTCTAGAGACCGTGTTCCCATAATGATTATATTATTGCATCCATGTTGGAAAGTCTGTTGTTTAGATAGAATCCTATATCTATTTTATCCCTAGTCACCCTCACCTCTATCACTCTTAGAATCTTGTGGATGGTTGTGTATCTACTACAAAGAGTTTTGTTGATGATGTTTATGTGATTGTTGATGATCAACTAACCCCCATTCCTATAATGGGGACCTTCTTTTTAATTTCAAAATGCCTAAGATACAAAGTATGTTAACTCATTTTTATACATAAAGAATTGATTTAATACTTGCTAGCAATCTTTGGTTAATTATTCATTTTGAAATATAGATTAAGAATTATAAATATCTAGGCTATTATAAATTCTTCAAGTTTTATACAAATAATGAACCATTAACCATTGACATATCAAAAATGTGAAAATAGGCCTTCACTAAGGATGATTCTCTTGGTTCTCCAATTTTCATGAGTGCAATGAGCTTTTACTAATCTTATTGGACTATCCTTATATTTACTTAAAAGCATTTAATTGAAGATTTTTTATTTAAACTTGTTTCAATTTACTTGAGATGGCCATTTGATATTTTCAAAGTCTAACTTAGCCTCTTTCTTGACCTTATAGGATGTCAAAGTTAAATTAGTGGTTTATGATGCCTTATAGGACTTCAAAATTAAAGTTGTGACTCAAAATGATAGTTATCCACCTCACTCAGATTTTCAATGCCTTAGAGATTCACCATGCCCTATAAAAGACACTTGGAATAGATCTACAAAGTTTGTGAGTTATGTGGTTCCATCTGGAGAGCTCATAAGAAGACTAGCTATTAGAATTAAAACCTTAGGGCTATGTGTCAGTATATTATCCTCTACAAGTAATCCCACTCAATATTAGCCACCATGCTTCCCACTATAATCCATAAGTCCATAAGATGCTGGTGTGCATCAAAATCATGACCAACCAAATCTGAACAAGCTTATGAAATGACACATGTCCCCTTTAGGTTTACCTAAGACTAAAACATGTCTACACTACTTCAGCTATTTGATCAAGGCGTGATGGCATACAACTATCCAAAGCTCATTTAGAGAATGATAAATCATAGAAGAATGAATAAAATCACATAAGAATTATGTGTTTCCCCTTTATATCTACATTATGAT
Source organism: Torreya grandis (assembly GCA_037957365.1). Classification (NCBI taxonomy): domain Eukaryota; kingdom Viridiplantae; phylum Streptophyta; class Pinopsida; order Cupressales; family Taxaceae; genus Torreya; species Torreya grandis. Next base: position 56,503 of record JARHVA010011122.1, read on the forward strand.
GCCACATGTCACCCCCATGCTAATTCTATCCAAGATCAACTAGATTATCTGCAAAGGTAATGCATGTCCACCTTAGACCCTCAAGATGATGTTTCATGTTATTCTCATGAAGTGACATCCTAAGACCAATGAAATTACCTCTAAGAGAGATGAATATCTCCATATAAGCCACATGATTAGTGCCAAGATGTTGAAATTTGGCTAATAGCCTTCTAAAGGTGACACCTAGAAAAGGGAAGCTATGATTGCTTGTAAAAGAGCCACCTATCAATAAAAGTTTCAATTTCTTGAAAAAGTTACTCATGGCATACCCATGACCGATGACAACTAAAAGGCCACTTGAGAGCTCACCATAAATTATAGATTAATCATCACACTAAGATGCATTTAGAGATCCCGTAAGAAATCAAAAATATTCAAGCTTCTAGTTTTAAGCCCACTAAATAGCTGGGTAATATTCAGGCCTAAAAAATGCCTAGTTAGATCTAAAGTGGCATGCCACATGTCAAAATTTGGAAATCCTTATCTTTAAATATAAAATTAATGGAAAATCAAAAGTAATTCAGTGCTAAATTTAAATTCTAATAAAATTAAATGCCAAAAGCAATAGCTTAAAGTGATTCAAATGCAAAGTTGATGAGCTTGTCATTAATACAACATGTACCAAAATTACCATTAACATTGCATTAATCAAATAAATATTTCAAAATGTTTCTCAAATCAACTATTGATACCTAAATTTTCATTTGAATCTCTAAAATTTTGTTCTCCTGACTATATGTGTCCTCGGTATGATAAAGCTCAAGCTATTCATAGATTACACCTCAGCTACAATTATTGAAGTTCAAAAGTTGTAGAAAGATATAAAAGAATGATGGTTTCTATCTAGAATACTATCTAAATGGAATAATTAGGACCCTCCACTCTTGTTAAGATCATTGAATTTTTGAATGATGACTTCCTTTTCCAATATGGCAATTCAGTTCTTTTCAAAGACAAATAATTCATCCTCAAATCCATTAACTTAGGGGAAATGCATTATAGAAACATATATTATAGTTTTTAAGGAGATAAGGATCTTGATGAGGCTAAGAAAATGCCTCACATAATCCAATTGGCTTTGTACATCCTTAAAATCTAAGATACTAGTCTTCATAAAGCCACAATGAAGCCATAGGTCTTGCCTTATGCAGATCTAGTTTATAAGATCTTTGGGAGGTGAAAGTGTGAATATGGGTTGCTCAAATCCATGAACCAAGGGTTATTAATTAATTTCATCATAGAGCCTATTTATGAAAAAAATTATGTCATGCTTCTACCGTAGTTAGACTATAACCAAAACATCATGGACAACTAGTATAAGGCACAAAAACTAGAGATAGTCTTAGCTTCATGGGTGATTGACCCAACCAAGGTCATTTTCATGGATATCACAAGAAACATACCTATTCATTAGTTCAAAAATGGAGTCAATATTGGCCTCACCCTCCTTAATAGGGTATATGGCAATATGCACATTCGGTATGTAGACATAACAACCATCCCATGTCTAAATATAATCTTAGAGGATCAAAAAATTACCTTACTTGGAGACATCATCAAAAAAAATATAATGTATGTAATTAATGATACCTACAAAAATGGTGACCTTTTTTACATGCTAAGCTACCTATTGGATTCCATCTATTCAAATGGCCAACTAAGTCTGAGCTCATGGTCTCTTATACAAGATGAAGTTTTGCAAGATTTATTCTTTGTAATACATATCCACCACTTTTGGTACAACATTAAGGTAATTAAAAAATATTTCTATATGGTAGTTTACAAATAAATTATTGAATGTGAAATGCTAAGAGTTCCCCTAGAGATTAGATAGACATTGAAGGAAGCTATTAGCTATACCCATATTGCATAGTCATAAGGGTAGAATGGGATGGTGGATTCCTTTAGGTTTCAAAGATATGTACCAATGAAGCTAGCCAAAGAGGAGATGGCCTATCAACTACTGCATGGAGTTGATGACATCTTCAAGAGTGAAAATAAGATAGTGCCCCACAAGACTACTTACAATCTAAGGAGGATTAAGATTAAAAAATAATAAGACATCATAGTGGTTGCAAGGCATATAGACTCGTACATATTTCCCAAAGATGATTTTCAAGAAGGGAACCACAACAATGTCATTTTAAATCACCTCTTTATATTTAAAAGGGATGTGGCTATGGAATATAAGCACAAAAAAAAGGTACATAATGGGTTTACAAGTATGCTATAAATGATGAGGTGGTCCTAATAAATGTAGCAAGTAATAATATCAAGCTTTAAATGAGGTTAGATAGGGAAAAGAAGAAGGAAGACATCATAAGCCCTGAACTTCCACCAACTCATGGAAGTATGTTTGATGTAGATTATGAGGATAAAAAAGAAGAGGAGGAAGAATACAATGTTCATCTCATTAGGAATAGATCATGTAGACCTCCACTTCTTCCCCTCTAAGTGGATAAAACCTACCTTTGAGATCTGAGTTAGGATAATCTAGAAGACAACATGACCCCTCCTAGGGTCCTATATTTATCTTAGAATATGCTTTGGGAGATACCCTAGAAAGCATGGATCAATAAGGGATTGAGTTCTTAATGGAAGAGCTACATGATCTAGCTGGAAAAAATATAGAGAATGTTTACATAAGTTATAAGTAGTCGAGGACTAATATGAGAGGGGAAATACCTCCTCTATTATCTCTTTAAGTGCATAATATTTTTCCAAGCATACCTTAGGCCCCTACTATAAGTAATTTTTCATTATTTGCATTTAGTTCTAGTTCTGATCCTACTTCTACACTTTCTCTCCATACCACTACTTCCCCATTGACTTCATCATCTTCAGTTCCTATGACTACCTCTACTCAGACCTCATCTAACACTAGTATGAGCCAAGTTAGTACCTATTTTGGATTCACCATTCCCCATTTCATCTCCATCTTAACATACTAGTGTTATCCATGTTGTAGGTTCCACTCCTCAAACAATCACTACTACTGCATCACTCACCCTTGGCTCCCATGCATCCACTAGGCAGTTAATGCCTATCTTAAGGATTTTCCCCTTCCACAAGCCACTAAAAATTACCACATATATAAATATGAGTGTGCCTTCAAAGATACCATTGTTTATTATTAATATGGCCTAACCAGTTATTTATTTTACCTCCTTTGTAAATTGGACCAAACCAATTTGTTTATCCCTACCATAGTCTTAGCCTCTTCTTCTACCTAGGCAGTTAAATTGTAGTCACCTCCCACACATACACGATTTACTACTATGCCAATTTAGGTTAGAGATATGATACTATTAGAAAGGTAGGAGAAGCCTTAAGCAGTCCTATTTACTACTCAAGTTAAGATGAAATTTAATGTAGTCATAGGTACTATGAAGAGGGTGGTAAAAAGATAGGTTGAGAAACCATAGTCAAGCTCAACTATTATCCATGATATTGAAGAGTCACTCTTCATTTTGACAAGGAAAATGAAATTTGATGCCAAAGAGGTACAAGAGTATGTAGAGGACCCTATGTCTTCAGTTCAAGCCTAGGTAGAATCCACAATTGCCTTGATAAAGGGGATGTAAAATGAATTGAAAAGGTTGAAGGAGAAAACAATGCCTACTATGCCAAAAAGTACTTTAATTTCAATAATAAATTTTGTTATTAATGTCTTCAACCTATATAATCTCATGAAGAAGAGGCAAGAAGATGGGGTCTTGCAGTCCAAATTGGTCTAAAAGCTTGACCAAAAGCTTGCACTTTATGATGCCATGTTGGTAAACTTGGATAGACTTTTGAGAAGTAATAATTTCCATGATCTTAAAGTATTACCACTTGAGGAAATTATTCTTACACAGAACATTCTAATGAATAGAGGGAGGATACTAAAAATATGGTTAGACCAGATTAAGGATGCAAATACATCCTTAGAGAAAATTGAATTCAAGATTACATTACTACTGAAGGATGCCATAGTCATAATCATGACCAATCATTATGGCTCCTTCATGGATGATTAAGAGTTTAGAGCCCATATGAAGGTGTTTGTCTCCAAATTCTAGAGGGATGAATCCATTGTAAATATGGATATCATGGTAATGAGCATTGTATCATTTATAAATCAAAGGCTAAAGAAAGTTGATGTAATTGAAGAAGTGTTAAGGCCAATACTCATAGAACATGATAAGCTTATCTAGGTGATACCTGACTTATTTCACTCCATTGTCTTAGACTTTTCTCATATTGACCAAGATTACTAGGCATGTGTATAAGTATGGACTAAAGAAAAAGTGCAGAAAAAGCAAAGGCAATAATAAGAGCAATCTGGCCAATATCCCCCTCTAGGGATGTAAGAATATTTTGTTGTGTTTTATAAATTGAGATGTAGAATATTCCATTGTATGCCTAGTCTTGTGTCCACTTCACTATTTTTGGGTGCCTTTTATGGGCCCACATAAACTTAAATAGGCATTTTTAAGCCTATATATAGGGATGTTTTCCCTCATTTGTAAAACAAAAATAGTTGTAAGATTTAATACAAAAGATCCAAATAATGTGCAAGTTTTTCTAAACTGCTTAATTGTTTATTTTTAATGTTTTTGTTCCTCATGTCTTCAAGCTAATTTGGAAATTACATTCCATAGATGCATCTATTTGATTAAGTTTGACACTAGGCTGACAAATTTATTAGTGTATTTGCTCTAGTTTTTCTCATTTTCAACTTTAAGTGATATGTAATTTACTGTGAGTGAGCATTTTTATGCAAAGTATGCTTTTATACATATGCATTTCCTTTCCTTTAAATTTTTAACTACATTTATTTATCTTTGAGAATTATGTTAGAGTTGGTACATGTTATCTTCATGTGTTTTTGCCTTAGAAGTTAGTAGAATTGGTATCTTTGACCATCTCAAGCACATTGTCTTTTCTACCTTACCCTACTTACTATTGGATCCACTCATGAATCACCTTAGATTAGTTCATTCTTTAAATATCCACTATTTGCTCTTATCTTAGGAAATAATTTGTAAATATTAAAATAATTCCATAAATATTAGAGAGTAGTGTCACTGCATAAAGATCTATTGTCCCTATAATAGTTTCTTCTTACAGACCTTAAAGTGGTGAACACATCTCTATTATGTATGTTATTTCTAGTATTAAGTGCATTAACAACTCAATCCTAGAGTCTTTCAGGACTCAAAATTGAGTTTCTTACTTTCCCCTTGTTCCCTAGTGACATAAGGAACATAGTACATACATCAATAGTAAGGGAAAAGTTGGCACTAGAAGGAAGGCCATTATGCAATTAATTTCATGCATATTTGTATAACTATAGTGCACTTAGCTTAATACATGAATATTTACTTCAAAGTTCATAAATATTGTTAAATAACACTAAATAATTGTATTCTTTAAATGGATCTTTGCATTTTTTACATGAATATTTACATCTTTCAAAATATTTCATCAAGATTAGTATTAATTTGTGAAAATTTGGTGAATAACCTAGATACATGTCTGAATTTGTGGAAAGATAGGTGAAATACCCTACTCTTTAGGCATATTAGGATTTAATTTTATCATCTTTTCAAATCTTCACATAAATTTGTTAAACAATCTAGATATTTATAAAAATTTGTGCAAAGATCAATTGTTGGGACCTCATTGGTACTAGATCTGAGTATTTAAGATCATATTTGCTCTAATTCATTTAAAATTTAGTAAATATTTGCATAGATTAGTGATGTAGAATGTTTTGAGGTGATTGAAAACTCTTTAATTATTGGATCAGACATAAAAGTGATTTAAAGTGTTAGCCTAACACCAATCTTTATAGAGTAACATGAAGGGCTTACAATATTTGTGTAATTATTAAGAAATTTTAGGTTTCAAGGCTTACATCTTCAAATATCAAGGTAGATCTACTCGATCTGACACTTTCCTATAATATACTAACTAATCTTTGTAATATTTTTCACTTGTGAGGTCATGTTTAAATAACCTTTACTTTTGGCACCCATTCTACATCTAGGAGTTACCTATGATTAGAACCAGATCTCAATCTAGACCTAGGAGCCCATTAGCATAATTGGAAACCCATAAGAAGTTGAGAGTAGATAGAGGTAGATGTAAGAATTCCAAGACCTATTTGAGTTCCCCATATAACCAAAATTTACAATCCCTCATGTCAATTTTGGTATGGTTAATTGGTTCATCCATCAATGTCCCTAGGAACATGCATGATCTGCCTAAGAATTTGAAAAAATATCTACCTCTATTTACCCCCACTAGGAGAGTGACCACTAAAGAACATGTGAAGTCATTTAACGCATCTTTAAGGATGTTTAACATGATCCATGAGGACGTGGCCTATCACCTTTTTCCCTTCACCTTTAAATATGCATCTTATGATTAGTACGTTAACTTACCCAAAGATTCCATGATGGGATGGGGTTAATTTAATGATACATTTATTAAATAATTTGGAAGGGTAATTAGTCTAGGAGTTATATACCAAAAGTTTACTACCTTAAAAGGGACCCTAAATAACCAATTACAACATTCAACATTAGGTTCCAAAAAATGTATAGCCTGATATCCCCACCCTATAAGCTAGCAAATGATTTAGCTTTAAAGATATACAAGAATTATTTAGGCCTAATGACATCCATTTTCCTAAGAAGAGTCATGGGTATTGAGATGTTTCCTTTAGCCTATGCTCAATCCATCCATATTGATGAGAAAATGTCCATGTAGGGGCATCCTACCTTTACTATACTAAATGTTGACCTAACTATGCCTACACTAAATGCCATACCCAACATGAACCATAACATGCCTATAATAAACCAAATGGCTATGATCAACTAGTAACTAGGATTCTTTAACCAAGAAAATGCTAGAGCCCATCCCCACAATAACACTAGTTAAATAATGGTACTTATGAGCAATACCAATGTCCAAAATTACACGCAAAATAAGAACTTAAAACTTCCAAAGGGAAAATTAGATTCCATACAAAGAACTATTTAAAAACTAGCTAATTATTTCTTGGATCTCAATAAATAGAAGGTGAAAGCTCCAATAGAAATTATAATTTCCAAAGATATAATAGACCATTTAATAGTTATAATAGTAATATCAATTCCTCCCAATATAAATTTCATAAAATCAACATTTGTAAGATATCCTTGCCAAATTGGTATCTGGTGCACAACTGATATACATGGAAAACTAGACTATGTAGTGTTTTACCATGCATTTGAAGCCATTTCGAGCCAAATTTAAGGAATCAACATGAACCCTACTAATAAAAATAATGCTAAAAGATTTGAAAAAACTAATGATGCTCTTATAACATAATAAATAGTCCTAATGGTTAAGTTCTATGATTTCCCTGATGAATATGAAAATGTGCTTGAAGACAATGTTGAGGAAGTGCATGCTTTCTAACAATATAATAAGAGCAAATATACTCTAAGAAGCAAATATAAATGCATGTCTGAAAACTTCCACCCATATTAAGAAAATGGATGCACCTCCTGATAGCAAGATAAATAATGATCCTCTATCCCCTAAAGGTCAGGACACTTAAACAACAACAAAATATTCCTACATAATGTCAAAAGAAGGATACACTATAGTGGAAGACATGAAGAAGAAGAAGTTAAATATAACATTTCATGAGCTTACTCAAATCACTAAATAATGTGATTTGTTGTTGAAATTATTGAATGAAAAGTCTTTCTCCAACAAAGGTAAATCATCTCATGAAAATATGGTAATGTATACGAGTAAACACAAGGTTCCACCATTCCATTTGACTATAATAATTTTTGGTAAGAATTTTAATAATTATTTATTTGGTTTTGGTGCTTCAACTAACATCATGCCTTTAGGAATTTATGAAAAATTAGGATTAAACCTAGTCAAATCAGAGAAGGTGGTGGTACAACTAGATAAATCAAGAGTGAAAGTTATGGGTGAGCTATTGAATATTCACATTTAGCTCACCTATGAACCTTGGATCTAATAGTTCATCAACATCCAAGTCATTGACATACCTAAGGCTTATAAATTATTGTTGAGCCATGATTGGAATAAGTATTTGAATGGATATTTGTCTACTAACTATTCTCACATGAGGTTACCTTAGAGAGGGATTCCCAACCAAATTAGGATTGATCAAGAACCCAAGATGAAGTACATGATCACTGAATACAATACTAGGAATGATAGGTTTAATTACCAATCCTCTGATTCAGGTGTGTACACTTTGTAAAATACTAACATTATTGTAGCTAATAAAGTCAAAGAAGAAAACAAAGGCCCATAGACATTTCACATTGATGGTGCATGAGCAAAGTAAGGTTCTAGCACTAGGATTGTTCTAACAAATCCTGAAAGAAAAAAACATCTAACTTATTATATATTAGAACTTACTTGTACTAATAATTTGGAAAAATATGAAGCTCTTATTTCATGACATGAATTTATAATCAAGCATAAGGAAAAAATAATTATTAGTCTATTGTGATTAAAAATTAGTTTTTAACCAAGTTTGGAGTAATTATCAGTGTAAACTTTCTTGTTTAAGAAAGTATAAATTTAAAGATTTGGATTTAATTGAGTATTTTGACTCACTTAATATTATTTATGTGCTTATGGATTAAAACCAATTGGAAAATGCTCTAACTATAGAAAATACAAACCTTACCCCTCCAAATCCTGTGAACTTGTGATAATTCACTATTAAAATAATTTCATGCCCCTCTATGTTAGAAAACATCAGTCATTTCCAAGTCTTTAATGATGACAAGTAGATAATAACCTTCTTGTGTAGTTCTAGTGTATTTGAGTCCCACATCATTGATGAACATGATGAAAGTTCTATACAAGATTTGAAGGACACTGAAGGAGCGATTCAATTCAAAGAGAACCAAATCCCCAAAGGTATGATCTCTCTGGAAAGAATGTTTGACATGGATAAGCAAAGGATTGAAGAAAAGTAACCCAAGGTGAGAGGGAAAAATTACAACGAAATCAACCTAAGAAGTCATGAGAATGATAAAAATGTTAACATTAGCTTATGCACCAGCGAAGAATTAAAGAGATTCACCACCCTTCTAGCCAAGTTCAAACATGTTATTTCTTGGTCATATGATAACCTTAATATATTTTATGATAATCTGATTACTCACACTATTCCATCAAAGGAGGCATGTAAACCTTTCAGGAAAATATAGAGATCGGTAAATCCAATTCTATAATCATTGATCTATAAAGAGATGAAGAAATTTCTCAATGCAAGGATAATCTTCCCCATAAATCACTTGATATGGGTTACCAATATTATGCCTTTTTGAAAGAAGAATCGAGAAATTAGACTTTGTGTTGATTTCAAAAACATGAAGAGATCCTCAAAAAAAGGACAATTATCCCTTCGCATCCTTTGATGAAGTCATATAATTTGTTAATGGGTCTAAAATGATGTCATTTCTTGATTTTTTTAGGTTACAACCATGTCCTCATGAACAAGAGAGATATAATGAAGACTACCTTCACTACCAAGTGGGGAACATTTTCCTACAAACAAATGCCATTCAGACTGATCAATGTAGTAGCAACCTTCCAATGGGCAATGTACCATGTGTTATATGGTTTAATAACTTAGTGAATCATTATTTATGTGTATTATCTAATAGTTTTCTCTAAAAATAGGGGATATCACATGAAGCATTTGGAACAAGTGATAGAAAGGTGAAAAAGGTATGGCATTTCTTTAAACCTTAAGAAAGTAATATTCTATGTGACCTAAGATAAATGTAATTTCAAAGGTATAAGTTCCTAATAGAAAAAAGGATTTGAAGTCTTTCTTTGGTAAAATTAATTTTGTAATAAAGTTTATCTCTAGTTTTTTAGAGATTGTGAGACCACTCAATACCATATTGAAGAAAGAGGCAAAGATAGATGGACTAATGAAGAAAAGGAGGCCTTTCAAGACATCAAGGATGTTATTTTTCAATCCCCTATCTTGATAATTCATGACTTTAATATATAGTTATATCTATACTATTTCTCTTCTAACCATACTATTACTTCTATTTTAACATACAAAGAAGATGACAAAGAGCACCCCATAGCCTTTATGAGTACCAATTTTAATAACACAAATTTGAACTATCCTATTATGGATAAGAAATTGTATGCACTGGTAAAGTCTATTAAGTAGTTAGGAAACTATATCATAAGGAACAAGACATATATCAGCTATCAAGAAATTAGGATACTATATCCTAATTAACAAGACATATGCCATTGTGCTTGATCCTGATATCAAATTGATGTTGGTATAGAATGAATTCACAGAATGAAGAGGGAAGTGGATGATGAAACTCAAAGAATATGACTTAGAAATTAAATTTGCTATGTTAGTTAGGAGTCAATGTCTAATAAAACTTATTATAAATATTGATCCTTACATTGATGTTTTACAGATATAAATGAGTCAAGTACTCAAAGGTGATTGGCACCAAGATATTGTTCATTACCTACTACATGGAGCATGTCCACCACATCTTAAAAGATAATAGAAAATGGCCCTTATGCTTAGATCATCCAATTTTATGATCAAAATAATAATCCTCTAAAGAGATAACTATGAAGGAATCTATCTATGATCAAAATTTTGTTCAACTTGACTATTTCTACATAAATTTGCATTTGAAGATCTACACATTTTATCTCCCTACTATCTACATCTTTGGTGTGACAAAGATCAATCTATTCATAGATTTCACTTAAGCCACCATTGTCAAAGTTCAAAATTTATAGAAAGATATGGAAGAATGGTGGTTTCTATATATAATATTATATAAATGGCACAAGTAGGACCCTCCACTCTTAGTAAGATCATTATATGTTGGAATGATGACTTCCTTTTCCAATATGGAAATTTGGTTGTTTTCAAAGACATAAAATTCATTTGCAAAGCCATAAACTTAGGGGACATGCAATATAACAACATATATTAAAATTTTGAAAGAGCTAGAGATCTTGATGATGCCAAGATAATGCATCACATAATCCAATTGGTTTTAGACATCCTTGAAATCCAAGTTTCTCATATCCACAAAGCTAAAATGAATCCATAGGTCATGCCTTGCATAGACCTAGTTTATGGGATATTTGAGAGGTCAAGATATGAAAATGGGTTTCTAAAATCCATGAATCAAGGGATCCTAATTAATTTCATCATAGGTTTCAGCTTTGAAAAATATTATGACCTAACTCTCCCATGGCTAGACAACAACTAGAGCATCATTTAAAACTTGTATGAGGCACACAAAATAGAGATAGTCTTATCTTTATGGATAACTAACCCAATTAGGGTCATTTTCATGGATGACCTAGGGAACATACATATTCATCAGTTTAAGAAGGGATTCAAGATTGGCCTCACCTTTCTCAATAGGGTATATGTAAATGCACACATCAAGTATGTACACATAGGAACCATCCCACTACTATAGATAATCTTAGAGGATTAACATATTCCCTCACTTGGAGACATCATCAATAGTAATATGGTCTAAGTAATGAATGATACATATAAAAATGGTTCCCCTTTCTACATGATGATCTACCTATTGGATGTCATCTACACAACTACCCAACTAGGCCAAAAATCATGGTCTCTTATATGAGATGAAGTTTTTCCCTAATTATACTCTATAATGAATATCCACCACTTTAAATGTGACATTAAGATAATTAAAAAATATTTCTATCTCGTAGTTTACAAATCAATTATTGAACGTGAATTACCAAGAGTTTCCTCAAAGGTTAGATAGACAATGAAGGATATGGTAAGTTATTGGATATAATCAGATTGCATGGTCATTAGGGTAGAAGGGGTGATGGTGGCTCCCCTTAGGTTTCTAAGATATGTACCAATGAAGCCAGTTGAAGAGGAGATGGCCTATCAACTACTCCATGGAGTTGATGGCATCTTCAAGATAAAAAAATATAGTCCTATAGAAGACTCCTTACAAGATGGGGAGGATTAAGATTATGAAATGGTAGGACATTATAGTGGTTTCAAGGCATATGGACTGATACCTATTACCCAAAGATGATTTTTTATCTTGAGAGCCTAACAATGTCATTTCAAAGAACTTCTTTAAATTCAAAATACATGTGACTGTAAAATACAAGCACCAATAAAAGGTGCATGAATGGATTTACACAGATGCTATGAATGATGAGGTGGTCCTAGTAAATGTTGAAAGGAAGAATATCAAGCTTGAAATGAGGTTGGATAGGGTAAAGAAGAAGGAAGACAACATAAGGCCTCAACTTCCACCAACTCATGGAAGTATGTTGAATGTGGATAATGAGGAGAAAGAAGAAGAGGATAAAGAAGATAATGCTACTCTTATTAGGAATAGACCATGCAAATATCCACTTCTTCCCACTCCAAGTGAACAAAACCTACCTCTGAGATATAATCTAGGAGAATATAGTATCCAACATGACCCCTCCCAAGGTCATATATTTGTCTCAACATCTACTTTGGGAGCTTCCCTAGAAAGTTTGGATCAACTAAATCTTGATGTCATTAACCTTGAGAAGTCTCAATAAGGAACTGAATTCTAAATGGAGGAATAGTAGGTACTATATTAGAGAAATATAGAGAAATTTTATACAAGGAAGGCTCCTAAGACTATTTTGAAAGGGTAAATACCTCTTCCATTAGCTTCTCAAGTGACCAATATTATTGCAAACATGCCCCAGGACCTTTCTGTAAGTAATTTGTTATTATTTGCATGTAGTTGTACTTCTACTCTTACGTATACATTTTTCCCCTTATCACTACTTCCCCATTGACTTCATCATCTTTAGTTGTTACTACCACATCTACTTAATCCTTAGTTGACACAGCATGAGCCAAGATATTTCCTCCTTTGGATTCACTATTCCCCACTTCATTTCCCATGCCACTACTAAAATTCAACCTCTATTGAGATCCCAAAGCATTAGTGATGGTCATATTGTAGGTTCTATTCCATCTCAAGTAGCCATTATTGGTGCATCACTTGTGTTTGGCTCCCCTACATCCACTAGGTCATTAAGGCCCATCTCAAAGATGTTACCCTTCCATAAGCGACTCAAAATTAACATAGATATAAAGACAATTTTGCATTCAAAGATTACTTCCTTTGTTCTTAACATAGGCCCACCCAAATCTTTATTTGACCTACTTGGGAAATTATACCCAACCAATTCACTCATCCCTACCATAGTGTTGAACTCTTATTATACCCAGGCACTCCCATTTCAGTCACCTCTCACACAACCAACATATAATGCTACCACAGATTGGGTTATAGATATCAAACATGAAGAAAGGTAGGAGAATGCTCAAGCAATCCTATTTTCTAATTAAGTTGGGATGAAATTTAATGTAGCCACAGGAACTATGAAGAGGGTGCTTAGAAGGCACATTAAGAAACCATAGTCAAGATTAGATGTTATCCATGAGAGTGGAGAGTCTCTCTTTAATTTGAATATTAAAAGTAAATTTGGTCCTAGAGAGGTACATGAATATATAGAGGACCTTTTCGCCTTAGTTTAGGCCCATACAGAGTCCACAATTGCCTTGATGAAGGAGATACAATAGGAATTGAAAAGGTTTAAGGAGAAAATACTGTCTATTATGCTAGAAGGAACTTTAATTTAAATATTAAATGTTATTATTAATGTATTAAACCTTTATAAGGTCATGAATAAGAGGTAATAAGATGGGGTCCTATATTCCAAAGTGGTCATTAAGCTTGACCAAAATCTTTCACTTTATAATTACAAGTTGTCAAAATTGGCTAGAGTTTTAAGAAGCAATAAGTTCCCTAATCTCAAGGTGTTGCCACTTGAGGACATATTTTGACACATAAAATTTTAATAAATATGAGGATACTAAAGTGATGGATGGACTAGATTAAATATGTGACTACATCCTTAGATAAAATTGAATTCAATATTTCATTAATACTGAAGGATGCCATGTTCACAAGGGTGACCAAGACTGATGGCTCCTTCATCGATGATCAAGATTTTAGAGCCTAGATGAAGGTGTTTGTGGCCAAATTATAGTAGGATTTATCTAGTGAAAAGATGTATATTGAGGTAATGATCATTGTAGAATTTTCAAATTAGAGGCTGGAGAAAGTGGATGCAATTGAAGAAGCATTAAGGCCAATACTCATATAAAATGTTAAGTTCATCTAGGAGATACCTAGATTATTTGTGGCCATGATCCTGGAATTTTTATTAGTTCAACCAAAAATACTAGGAATGTGTATTAGAATGGACCAAATAAGAATTGGAGAAAAATTAGAGGAAACAACAATAACAGGTGGCCAATAGCCCCTTCTAGGGCCTAGAATATTCTATTATGTTTTGTAAATTGAAATATAGAATATTCCATTGTATGCCTAGCATTGTGTCCACTTGGATATTTTTGGGTGCCTTTTATAGGCCCAAATAAACTTACATATGGATTTTTTAGACTATATATAGGGATTTTTTCCCTCATTTGTAAATCAGAAACAATTGTTACAAGAATTAATATAAGAGAGCCAAAGAATTCACAAGTTTGTCTAAAGTGCTTAATTGTTTATTTTTGTAGTTGTTATTCCTCATGATTTTACATGACTAAATTTTTTTACTATAAGCTAATTTGGTAATTACATTACATATATGCATTTGTTAGCTTGATTTTGACACTAGGCTAATAAATCTATTAGTATATTTTCTTTGTTTCTTTCTCATTTACAACTGAATGTGCTATGAAATTTACTGTGAGCAATCAATTTTTATGCAAATTATGATTTCATACATATGAATTTCCTTTCATTTTAAGTTTTAACTACATTTATTTATCTTTGAGAATTATTCTAGAGCAAGTAGATGCTAGTTTCATGTGTTTTTTCCTTAGAAGTTAGTAGAATTTATATCTTTGATCATCTCAAGCACATTATATTTTATGTCTTAACCTACTTACTCTTGGATCCACCCATGAATCACCTTATCTTAGTTCATTTTATAATATCCACTATTTTTTCCTATTTTAGGCAATCATTTTTAAAGATTAAAACAATTCCATAAAGATTAACAAGTAGTGTCATTGCATAAACATATGTTATCCCTACAACAAGGTCTTCTTCCAAAATTCAAAGTGGTGACCACATCCCTATTTTTTTTATATTTTAAATATTAATTATGTTAACAACTCAAGCCTCGAGTCTTCCAAAACTCAAAATTGAGTTTTTTACTTTCCCCTTGTTCCCTAGAGGTAGAGGGTACATAATACATGCATTAATAGTGACTACTAAGGAGGCATTGATGAGAACTAAGAGAGCCTCTCACCACTCCTAGGTGGGGGATAGATGCCTTGTGATCCTAAAGTCTTGATCCATTTGAATCTTTCCCTAGAACTTATCTCTAAATTCTTATTCCTTACCTTTATTTTTTATTCCAAATATGCCTTCTCCACAAAAAACTTCAAGGTTTAGAAGAGAGATACGATGAATGGATCTAACTATAAAAACATTAAATCCCTTGATGAATCATTTAACTTGGATTTTATCATCCTGAATAAACTCCACATACTAAATCATGTCAAGGAATTAGATCTCATACCAAGCCACAATACTAGCACCCTATCAGAGGTTTTGGAACACATCTATCTTCTTGTATATGATGTGATATAATAGGTATCAAATATAGAACCACTCCTTAAAAATCTCATAAGTAGTAAACTCTATATCCAAATGAATCTTTCATTCCTTATTCCTCCACTATGTTCTCATTATATCTCTAAAAAGGAGGATATAAAATCTAGCCTTGATATTAGTCTCAAAGGCCTACAAACCTAATAAACTATGTAAACTCAAAATCCATGTTGCTACAACAAAACCTTATCCATATCAATGAAATGTGGGTGGATAAAGTCTCAAAAATACCTATACATTAGCTCTTGGGTCACCCATGGGTGGCCATCTTTCCTCTTACTTATTTATGTAGGGTGAAGGAGATTTATCTACCCACTACATAGGGTAGTTGTGTGACCTCTCTCTAGGATAAGAGGACTCCTATGATGGGGTCCGACACTATCTCTATGAATAATCTCTAATCACTAATAGCTTATCTTAAATCACACCCATTATTTATTATAGTGATTGAAGGATATGTTGTCGATATTCTACAAGAAGGGGTAGTGGTGGCTCAGGTGGTGGGGTCCCTCCATCCTCTACATGAGCCACTATTTTTTCCCTTATGTTGCTTCATCCTACATGAATATAGGATAAGCATTATCATATCATAGAATAAGTATTTTAATAAACCATGTACCCAGAATTCCTGGTGTTGAATTTGGGCTCTAATAATTTTAAAAAAACCCAAAAACAATAAAATAAATCCATAAAATAGATAACACACACACACGTACACACACACACACACACACACACACACACACACACACCTGTGTGTGTGTGTGTGTGTGTGTGTGTGTGTGTGTGTGTGTGTGTGTGTGTGTGTGTGTGTGTGTGTGTGTGTGTGTGTGTGTGTGTGTGTGTGTGTGTGTGTGTGTGTGTGTGTGTGTGTGTCTGTGTGTCTGTGTGTGTGTGTGTTTGTGTGTGTATTCCATGTATGTACATATATGAATCCCATATATACACACACTTGAGAGAACATATGAAAATTATGATTAAAAGCAATAAATTGAAGGAGTGATAAGGAGGATGTATGGACTAGAAAGCATTGACTCTTGAGGCAGTCAAGTATGACTTGGTAGAGATTCAATTTCATCCATTAAATAACTATTTTTAAAATAAATTAAGTTCAAGTAGGAAACATGAAGAAAAAATAAAGTGGGTTTAGAATTGAAAGCTCGACACATACAACCAATATGATATAGGAAAATCTAGAGAGAGAGAATGGATAGTGAACTATATAGAGTTTATGACCTATGGAATGGAAAGACTTCTATGATAAAATGATATGGTGTGGAAATTAAATGAAAAACATATTATTTGCATTACTATACTTTGTATTGTATGCATAGACCGACCTCAACATAAAGGGAAGTACTAAGTGGAACGATCCAACCAATAGATATATGGATTTTTTTTATTATATGGCTAGGTCTATATAGGATTTTCCCCTATATTTTATGGCCTTATAAGCATATTCTTCATCAATGAAAATTATGATAAAGTGATGCATGGAGGATACACAAAGGGAGATTGTTGATAGTGTAACCTATAATATCAAGTGGAAGGGTGAATTACATGTACCATTTGAGGAGTAGATGATTTTGATTCAACAACGAAGGTGCACTCTATGTGAAGGATTAAACTCATTTTTAATGTGGATTTTATCACTTATCTAATATTGAGCTAATGAGAACAATTTATAACCTTGTCAAGATTAAGCTTGAGTTGAGGTATTATTAGTGAAAATAGTTTTATCAACCTTAATAAAAGATTGAAATAAAGTGAGGAGAGGGGTGTGGACACATGTATCCAAATAATAGGTAGGGAAGAGCACAAAATTTTAACTTACCATAAAATAACTAGATATTGACTCATAGGATAAGGACATAATTATGTCAATATACCTAGAGATGATAGTAAATGTCTATAGTATTGTAAACAACTAAAGTGCCATATAACCCTGAATGTCCATATAATTATGAAATATTATATAATAAATAGAGATTTATTTCTATGATTATGTATTCCTAATAACAATGTTATAAACATTTTTATTATTTTTGTTAAATTATATTATTTATGGCTATAAAAACGATCTGATGTGTATTTCAAATTAATAAGATAAATGCACATGAAAATTAGTGGGGCCTTAAAAGAAATGTATATTGATTTTTTCTTAATTCTATGCATCCCTATGTCAATTAGACATGGGTGTGTGTTGGTTACAATAAATTATATAATAATATAAGACAATTATCAATTATCACAAAAATATAAGAATAATTAGATAATTAGAAATTAGAAAGCCAATACTATTATATTTTCATAATAGGCATATATAATAATATATTATAATAATACATGCAACTCTCAATTTAGAAGTCAATCTTATTATTATCAAGAATATACTTGTATAGGTAACTATCTATTATAAAGCCAATATTTTTATCTTGGGTAGAATGGTCGCATGCAAATTATACCCAAGAACATAGGAATATAGGATATTATTAATTAGGAATCCAATATTATTATATACTTGTGAAAATGGGCATGTGCCAATTATACATAAGAATCTAACAATATAGGCACATATATAAAAGACGAAATATGAAAGCATGTAGAAATTATGATCTGGCCTGTTGAAGACAAAAGTTTAATTTGTGATATTAAAACTAATGACTTCTTTCAATTATGGGATACCCTTGGCATCCATGATCATAAACAGTAATGTAACCTATTTATCATAAAATTTTGAAATGGTTGGGGATCAATGAAGTCTATTCATTAGATCCATCATCATGAGGTATTTAAGAATAATTAGGCAATTATCAATTATTAGGAATATGATATTCTTATATTTTATATAATGAGTATGTTACCATTCTAAAAGAATATATTATGAATAAATTTTAGTAAATCATATCTTATTTACTTACACAAAGCTCCGTTTGATCTAAACAAAGGTGGTTTGACAAAAAAGTATAAAAAAGAGGGAAAGCTAAGGCATAAAATATGGGTGATCTATGATCTAATTGACGTATAAACCTTTTAAAGTTGACTTAGTATAAATTATAATGATGAAGTACATGTGATAAACCAATATATATTGTGAGTTAATTTTAAACAATTATAATGTTGTTGACACATTCATATGCACACACACACACACATTAAAATTTTATTAAAAAATATTATAAATCATCAATATTAGTTAAAATGGATAATAACTCATTCTAACTAGGCACATGCACTAGAAATCACCACTTAAACATGAAAATAATGAGAAGGATTCAAAAAATATGTTATAAGAAACATGACATGTATTTTAAAATTAAGTAATATACACAAGATATTTAGAATACATGCCTCTAATGTTCATATTATTTCTATATACTTGATTCAGAATTGGTGTGTGTACATTATACCTAAATTTATAAGAATATTATCAATAAGCGGAAAATAATAATGGATGTTTATTTTCTTCTACCAATCCTATGTCAAGACTTAATAGTGTTAAGTAATAACCATCCATTCCAAAAAATTACTATATGGTGACTAATGTATCTAAATAGGTTATTTTTACATGGTTTAAAAATACATCATATTTAAACTATCTTCATGATATATTTAAAATTAATAAGTGTCCAATGTTTCCTATTGAAATTATTTGGATAGTGAAGGTGAATTGGAATAGGAAAAAAAATATATAAGTGGTTTTTTTAAATATACTCTCCATCTAACTATTACAATGGCATCTAGTTGTTGCATTCCATGTCAGGGAAAAGCCAAATGGTTGAAATAGTGCTAAACATGATATGCATTTTAGATAATGTAATAAGGTTTTATGTGGAGAACATAAAAAAAAATGACCATTTATTCCAAATTATTCATATGTATATAGATGCTATATTATATATAAAAGGTGGCATAATTCATTCAATAAAACATTAGAAAGAGTATTTTTATTCTTATGGTTGCAAAATAGATCATTTAGATATAGAGACACCACTAGAGTGGAAAATGGTGAATGTATTTGTACTCTAATTAAAATATCATTCATAATAATTTATAAATATACTTTCATTTCATCTATCACCCACTACTTGAATATGGAAAAATAATTGGTGAAGGAAAAATTCATTCAAAAATGTTTACATATATGAAGAGCAAACTATCGACCAAGATAGAAAAAGTAACTTTAGTATCATGTTTCCAAGAGCTAAGGGAATATACAAGAGAGATAAATCTATTATATTAATCTGAAAATGAATTTAATAAAATTGAATCTTCAACATCTCAAGAGATTCAACTTTTTGTAATCTATGAAAAATCATTGAAGATCAGAGTTAAACATTGACACCAAGATCCTCCTAAATATCAATATCAATCTCTTGATCGAGTTAGTGGTGAAAGAATTATTATCTTAATTTTTTGAAATTATGTGTCTCTTTAGTAGGATGAAATATTACTTTCCTTCATAAACATAACTAGTCATATCTTGGACATTGATCTTGAGCATAAATTGCATGATCCATAGACTAATTTCTATATCTTTGATGGACAACATACCATCACAAATATGAAAATTATTATGAAAAAACAATTAGTTTGATTCCTTTTATGGCATTAAAATAAATTTCATCTCATATTTTTTCTATCAAATCAATAATAATGTAATTAATTAGTATCTATAAACAATAAAATATGGCCAACAAAACATGGGTTCCAACATTGTCTATTAAATTGTTATAAAAATATAGGTCATTTTGGATCATGGAAAAAAATCATGATCCCTTAGTTAAAGTAATGAAATTATATTTAAATGGAATATAATTTAAATATTTAATTAAATTTTATTAATAATAAAATAAATAAATAAACTATATTCATTTAAATACTCTATATCTGTAACTAATGTAAATTGCTTTTATTTTTGCATATAAGCGTTTGAAGAAGAGATTATGAATATTAAAAATTATTGGACATCCTTAGTAATAAAATATTATATATCATTATTCTAAATAACATGTGGAAAAAATGGGTTATTTTTTTAATCTCTATATAAAATTTGGATTGGCTTGCAGCCCTAACAAATATAGTGACCTAGATTTCAAGCCAAATTCATTGGATAAATTTGCAACATGTCTATTTAGAGGCACAAGGATTATGTTTTAAAAATTATTAGATGTAAATATAAACATATTTTTAAGTGGACATGTTTGGATTAAGATAACTATTTACCCTAGTGTGAAGGTAGAAAATTTAAGTGCCTATTGTAAAAGATTGAATGGGAATATAATCTCAAGGGTGAAAATTATAAAATATTTGAATTCATAAGTTTCTTAAGAAGTATATATGTTACCTTTTGATGGATAAAATTTGATATAATTTTTTTTCATGCATGAAACTCACTTTTATCAAATTTGTTAATAAATCAAAAAAGGAAAAGGAAAAAAATTAAACAAAGCATGGGATCTAGACAAAAATAGAAGGTAATACATAAATATGAAAGAATTTCATTGACCTCTTTGAAATATATTTAACATTAGTTATTAAAAATTATCAATAAAGTGAGGAACATACTTATAAGTTCACATGCTAGTGTGATTTTAATTTTATATTTGATAGAACATTGGGAGTACTATAACATCATATTTCTCTTTATCTAGAGGTGCTTATTGTATATTTTTACAATGTTATCATCAATGTCACATAAAGTGATATTATATATTTACTCTCTTATATTGGGTATAGTGCAATGAATTGTGTTTGTATATTTATTTTTCTAGTGCTTGAAGCTTACTTGTTTCATAAATATACATGCATCTATGTGGAAAAGGATAATTAAAATAATGAAATCAGTTATAAAGGATTTTACAAGATTTTGAACAAGGAAAATTGGATGAATGGACTATTGGTGGTGTTTAGAATTTATGGTTTGCATGATTCAAATGATATGGTAGATGAATAAGTGGTAATTTAAATTGATTGGTCACACACCAAGCCCTTACACATTATGAGGCCAAATAATACTGGGACTATATTTTCAAAACATCCTTTCAAGTATGAGAGATCTATCAGTTTTAAAGAGCACATGTTTACAAGATTCAACATAAAATCATATCCTATTTTATTAGTTTATGGAGGAAAAAATGAGATACATGTTTCTAAAATTTAAATATGACTTAACTAAAATGTAATGTCAAAAATCTAAAATAGGAAATGATTCTTAAACAATACTATAAATATCTCATGACATCTCGAGTATGTACATGGTTTGATAATTATATCGTAAAATTTATGTATTTACACACTAAATTATTTTCATAGTTGAATTTAATTTTAATGCCCAAAAACACACACTAAAATAAATCTATAAAACAACTATTTTCTTATTAAACTAAGTTTACATACTGATAACATAAATTAAGGTTTTAAATGAAAAGTTTAAGTTTAATAATTAACACTTCTAAGTTAACTTAATAATAAAATGACTAAGTATCCATTACTAATTATTATTATCCATTAGAGTTAAACATCACTCATAAAGGTTTGGGAAAAATTTGATTTATTTAATAATTTGTGTAGAGATAATTTAAATGAGAATATAATTAAATAATATAAATTCAAAAGTTTATTTTTGGTCTTATAATGTGGTATATTAATTCACCACCATTGGATTGTAATAATCTCATTGGGATCTAAGACAACTTTTGAAACCCTATGTTCTCTTGAACACTTACATAAATGTCATTTCCCAATTTTTTACTCTCATTTTTCTTTATTTAATTTGTAGGTTAAAGACTTGGATGAGAAATATCAAGGAGAGAAGGTCCATTGTTGGAGTTCAAACCCTTGTGTATATACTTATGATATACCACATGCATTTTTATTTTATTTTCCACTTTTAAATTTGTTTATTTTAAGATCAAATCTATATTCCTCAAATAAATTATATAAGCTCTTAAATCACTAAAAATATATATAAGAAACCCATATATATATATATATATATATATATATATATATATATATATACAGATATATATATATCTGTATAGATATAGATATATATATATATATATATATATATATATATATATATATATACCTATATATATATGTATATATATATATATGTATATATATATATATATATATATATATTTGTATATATATATATATCTATATATATATATATATATATATATACAGATATATATATATATATATATATATATATATACATACATATATATATATATATACATACATATATATATATATATACATACATATATATATATATATATATATATATGTATATATATATATATATATATATATATATATATATATATATATATATATCTGTATATATGTGTGTGTGTGTGTGTGTGTGTGTGTGTTGGGAGGGGCATGCCAACCCTCACCCTATGGTCTAAAGCCTTCATCCTTAGGACAATGACCCCTTAGCCATGGTAATGACGTTTGGGAGTAGCTAGCTAGACAAACCCCCTTCCCCCTTCCTAAGCATATAATAAACCATAAAATACCAAAATCTTAACAATTTTTAAAACTTACCCAAAAAATAAAACACCTAAGGATGAGAAAAAAACATGAGGGAAAAAATTCCCTTAGACTATATGCCTCCCTTTTCCTTCACTATGAGAACATAAAGTCCTTAAGGATGGTCCAAGTAGCACACACCTTTTATTTTTATTCCTTTCTAGTGTTTAATCCTCACTTCCCTATGCATCTGCTAATTATTTATTATCAACAATTGGGGGCCATCTAAGGCCACTTCATAGATTTTGTTCATCATTATAGTGCTAGTAGTTAAAACATCCTTCACACCCTTATACCCTCAAAGACATGAGAAAATATTTTTATTTGAAATTCCTTCTCTTCACTTGATATTGCTTTTGTAGTGGAGGTTACAAATACTATAATATGGGAGGGCAGAGAATCTTTCCACCAAGAGGATTATATTTTTCATTTAGAGATGTAAAAATATAAAACTAAATGTCCAATCTCAAAGAATTTTTGGAATATAAAATTAATGCCATCAAATTTCATGTATCATTCCCAATAGTGATGCTTAACTCTTATCATAATACTCATTTTAATATCCTATATTGTGTATAGGGAGACCATAATACATTTGAATTTTGTATGGTGTAAATTCATTATGCATGCATATACCATGACTAGATCAACTAAGGCATTGATAATGTTTGATACGTAAGCAAATGCCCAAAAATAAAGTGAAAGGTATGAAAAATAGACCAAGATGGGTGTGGTGATAAGGGTTTCCAAGAGTGGTTGAAAGATGGAAACTAGGGATTCAAAAAGAGAAGATGCTAGTCCAAAATACAAGTTTTGTCTTGAAACACCTTATTCTGATCCTCCACAAATTCAAAAAATACAATAAATAAAATAATTGCATAGGGTTATATTTTTAGGATATCACTCATGAGAGATCTCTAAGAATATAAGACCCATTTCTGTAACTTAGATAGGTTTGGTTATAATATATCAAAGAGGCATATAAGTCCCTTGGAAGCAAACCAATCCTCATTTTTTTCAATTATTCAATTGCATCATCCCTAAGGAGATGCAATGATTATTAGTAATAGTTTCATGTGTTTAGTGTATACAATATATTTTTTAACCCACTTTGAGACTACCTCAACAAAAGAGTCCCCTTCAATAAAATTGGTGGAGTAACCAAAAAGGGGTTTAAAGCCATCCAAAATCAACCCAAAAACCTTCCCATATAGTGGTGATGCCTACCTTAACTACTGAATAGGGTTGAATGGTTTATCACTTTCCTTAGCTTTCTTCCCAATCTCATTGGGACCATGCCTTTATTTTCCTTCATACCAAAAGAAACTCTCAATTATTTCTAGAACCATGTACACACTCTAGACTTTCATTGTAGATAATGTCATTTAGGGTGTTTTTGTCATCGTGGGGGTCATTTTCACTATTGGCCCCTTCATGCCAACCCCAGTTAACTTCTCCTCAAGATGATGTCAAATTCAAATCCCCATTATTTCTACTTTTTTCCCATCCTTCAGTGACATTCTTACATTTGGAGAAGAGTGAAACCTAGAGAAAGATTCAATGAATGTCAAGCATCTACACCCAACCATCATTAGGAATTATCAAGATCCAATAGTTAATCATTATAAATAAATAAATAATAAAATAAAAAATGAATGATTTATATATGGGTTAATATATAAAAAATAATAAAATGTATAAAATGATTACAAGGGCCATTATTATGGGTGTCAAAATCAATAGAAAAATATATTTCAATCTCAAATATAACATAAACACATTGAAGTCACAAAGACTTGTTTATGGGTGAGAGTGAATGCCACTTTCTTTCTTTTCCATATAGGGTCATTAATGAACATAAGGAATTTCAAATCCAAATTAAAGAGTGATTACCAATCACTAAATTTACTCCTTTGACCTCTTAATTCCTCCTTATAAATCCCATAAACCTAATTATACCTCCCATATTTCATAAGGTAGATTATGTTTTAAACCTTATAAATTGGTTGCAATCTCATAAGTAATTTCATGCCTCTAAGGATAAGGTAGGCTTGTCCAACAAGTCATGAGAAAGATCACCACTCCCTCATCTCAAAAATACAATAAATTGTTCCAACCCCATATGGGTGGTATAGGGGTGCTCATAATTCCCATACCCAGCATTCACACAACAAAAAAATGGAAGAAGATAAGAGAGGGAAATCAGGGAAACAATACAACATGAAAATACATAAGAATACCTTAAAACAAGGCCTGAAAATCAATCAAAAAATAATTATTTTCAATTTAAACGAGATTAATTAAATAAAATAAGAGAAGAGGAAGAATCCAAACATAAATATTGGAAAGTATATATATATATATATATATATATATATATATATATATATACCTCAAACCAAAAGCTTCACTTGTCAATCTCCAAAAAGCTTTTCTCTAATCACCCAAGTTATCCCACAATACAAAATGCATAAACATAAAAATTACCAAAATAATGTCCTTAAAAGGATAATATAAAAAATAATAATAACCCATTAGAGGGTGACACATGGCCATTCCCATCCCAATGATATAATCACCCTCCATAAATTTCTCTTGCAAATCTCATAAATATCATTACACACTCACATGGATTTGTTTTCCACTCAAATATAAAATATAACTTATTTATATAAAAATGAGGGATTTTATATGAAAAAAATGTGGTCAAAGGTCCTTTAAAAATACACATACCTAATGGGTATATGTTCGGGCTGAAAAAGAACTTATAAGACAAGGTTTACTTTTTAAACACAAAAAAAAGTTATTCGAAGGGAAAATTTCAAGATTTCAAACAAGAGTTAGGATTGTGGGCCAACCTAACATAACATCTAGGCTAGTTAAACCTCCTAGAGGGTTTATTTAGGTTTAGGTTGAATATAATTTTTTAAAATTAGGTTAAAACATCATAATATCAAATAATACTAAAAAGGAAATATAAAATAATACATTTAACAATTTCCTAAATGAAAGGGTATAACTTTTAATGGTTTACAAATGGTCAAGGGTGTGCATATTATTGATTGATTCATGCTTGATTCCATTATCATCCTTAATTTGGCCCCTTGTAACATACACACACAATAAAAACATCAAATTCATGCATGGAAAAGTAATCAATATCAAGAATAATATGGACCATATGTATATATACAAAATTATTTTACCACATGAATGCCCCAAGACTAGTAAGATATCTTGGTTAGTTCATTAATATTATTAATAAAATCATAAAATATATCAACATTCCTTTCAATAACAATAAAGGGATAGAAAAATAAATACACTTAAAATAATCATGATAAGTAACCAACATAGAAATAAGATATGTTGAACTAACTAACCAACATCCATAATGAAATAAAATATAAAGTGTGGAACCTCATGTCTTTGTATAGTTTAACACATATATATGGATTCCACAAAATATTTTTTAAAATATATAATAGGAAGTGATATAAGATGGGGTCTAACATCAATCCTTTGGATCATAAGTTTAAATACATAATAAACTAGTGACTACTAAGAAATCTCCACTTAAATGTTTCTAATAATGTACATCCCCTAATCTTAGATATTATAATTATTGATGCATTTAAAAAGTTATGGGTACACACATTATAAATAATTTTGAATTTTGAATCTAAAATTTTATGTTTAGTGATGGTATAAATTGTTAAGCCATTACAAACAATGATGAATACAGATGATGAATTAAATGAATACTCAAATTCAACTCAAGATGCGACAAGTAAATATTTACAATTCATATCTAATTGTCAAGATGAACTTAAACATAACATGAAATTGGTTGTGGTAAACATATAAACTACATTATATCATGCATCAACAATTATCAGACTTAGATTAGAAATAGGTACTAATTATTTCTTAATAATTAATTATTAAAAATTTCATTATTATGTCCTAATACAAGTGGTTTGATTATGTTTATCAATTATTTAATAATTATAATTTTAAATTATTGTGTATATTTTACTGTAGATTATGTACAATATATGAATATTCCAAGTATTTTAAGTAAATAATTAACTGGCATATTATTACAGAGACATTCAAAAATAAATTGAATGTAAAATTGAATCTAAAAATGATTAGTTTATAATTCCTTAAAAAAATAGCTCATGGAATTTGCATAGATTAGCTCCACTCTGATATAAAAATATTTGTACACCTATGTACATAGTTAGATCATGTGGGGTGCACCCAAATATGTGTCTCTCTTTTAAAACATACGAAATGACAATTAATGACTTGAATTGAGTTATCTTTAAACTATTACACATTTTTTATATTTTATAAGGAATTATATACACAAACGTAATAATATTTGGTTAAATTTTATAGTGAGAGATTAAATTATTTTGAAGAACAAAGTGATGTTAAAAGTTATAAAATATTATGGACTAAGTTGTATATTTATATGGAAGTTGATTAATTTTATAGTTGATAGTCAAATTTATTTATATATCTATAAACAAAGGAAATAATTTGTTTACATATAAATAATTTTGTCAGCCTATTAAGTTGAGTAATTAACCTAAAATTAATGAGAAAGTATTTATATTCAATTTTTAGTAACATCTTCTTAAATAGTAATCTTAATCTGCAATCTAACTCAAATTTTCACTCTCATCTTGATCTATTTTGATAAAATTTAAGTTGACCCAAACCTAAACAAAGTTGATTATTTTGATGAAATTTAAATCATAGCCTTTGCATATAAAATATATCATAGAATATTCACTGGGAATGGTCATCTGTGCCACTATTCTTATTTTATATAATTCGATATTGATCATATTACTTATATATTGGGAATGACATTGTATCTCATTCACATGCTATGCAATAGTTTAATATAAAAGTGCATGTTCAACGAGATCCATGTGTATTATTTTTATTATGTCACATCACTCTAACCCATATCCATTCATAATGTTAGTGGGATTATTCAATGGAGTATTTAAAATATTAAAGGAAAAACTATGAAATATTATGGTCATACCATAACATTAGACATCCATAGACATCTTTAAAAACTTATATTTTAATTTACAACATCCCAATAATGATTAAATAGTTTTACTACAATGTTAAGGGGATAACATAATGGGGATTTACAAAGTGTACAATTCTCCAAGTATATTAAAGTACAAGTGGTGTTCTTTGACTAGATCAAGCCTCATAGTGCTCTAATAACTCTAAAAAATCTAGGTGTATAAGAACACATGAAAATATATAATTGGATAAATAATCTAGGGGCTCTGATAGATATGAAAATTATGATTATATGACTACAAATGTTGATTTTTGATTGGATCAGGTCTCCTTGGGTTTTGACAACTCTGATAAATTTAGGTGTATGAGTACATGTGGTGACCTCTCATTTGATTAGGTGTCATGACACTTTGATAACTATAAAATTTATAGGAACTATGAATTGAGGGATTTTTATCTATGATAAATAGATTCTATGGAGGGGCCAAGTGGACATTGGAACTAAGACTCTAGGACCCACCTATCTTCTGTATTTTCTTTGAAGATTAAATAACTTTTAAAATTCATAGTGGGACTCATCTCTTCACAATCAATAACATGCTAAATATATTAAAATATAAACAAATGGTACTTTACCAAAAATGGAGAAAAGCTTAGAGAGATCAATAAGATAGATACCCTAGATTTTCAAATCAGATGAGGTTCAGTCTATACTCCGTAAAAGGGAAAAAATAAATTTTTTATGTATAGGGGTCACCTTTTCTTCTAGAAAAAAGGGTTGTTTTGGTCACAATAATAATATTATCAATTAAGAATATAATATTTTTATTTTGTTTAGAATTAGCATGTTGATTTTACACAAATGAAGACCATTGGATTCTTAATTAATAACATTATTATCTTATTTGTAGAATGTGCCTATTATACAAAAACTAATAATATTAATAATGAGTAAATGGAAAACAATGGCATTAGGGAAAAACAAAATGGAAAATATAAAACCCAAGTTATAAGCCAAGAAATGAAAGATTGCAAAAAATATACATCCATAAGTTAAAAATTCACAAATGTTGATTCATAGATAAGAGAAAGTAGGGGATAATAGTATTTGTTCACTCAAATATCATCAAGTAAATACGCTAGGTCAAGTGATTTGAGCATAGATGTCATGGCATCTAATTATAAAGGCATAGGTAAATGAGTAAGTTGACTTGATACAACTCCTTTATTAGGTAGATAAAAGAATTGAATTGAATAAATGGAAACTACCAATTGGATCATTAATTAACCATAACATCATAATGTGGAAATTCAAAATATAAAGAAATTTGGATTCATAAAAAATTAGAGGATGGACAAGATATCTAATCAAAGACTATGAAGAGTGTGAACTTGAATTAAAAAGTGGCATTAGATCATAATTTTAAAATGATCATGCCCATGCCCCATATTGTAAATAAATGTGAACAAGGATTCAATAATTGGAAACAAATATAAATATAATTTAAGAATTATTTTGAATACTAATGTAGTAAAAGTGGAAAACATAAATAAAGTTGCCATAGTCTTATTTCCCATTAACAACACACAATTTAAAAATACTATTACTTATGAAGACAAGAAGTCAATATATTAGTATAGACTACATGTCCACTATACATGTCAAGATAAGTATTTTTTTTAATATGATAAAAAGGTTATATTGGGGACCTTAGGCATATAAATACATTAATAAATTAATACATTCATGTATTTAATATGAGAATAAATATATAGTGTATATTGGAGGAATTTAATGTTGTGGATAAAGATAGAATAATGTATTCCGTAGAATACTTAAAAAATATTAAATTGATTAGATAGATTAACCTTTATTTTCTTTCTTAGACACAATCACATCATATCAGTCTAAAAATTTGTTCATTCAAAAGTATAATTTAACTTGTATGTCCTTACCCATGAGAATCAACATAACCTATTGAGTAATTACAACACATATGTTATTCATCGATATAAGATGAACCATTGTGAATTATTGGTTAGAAAGAATGGTTTGGATTGAAGGTAGACATAGAGGGTGGCCATCTTGTTCAGTCATCTAAAAATGTATGTAAAAAATAACAAAAGGTTTAATTTTATTAAGTTATTTCCTTTCAGATATTCTAACCATATAAGGGATAGTTGATTGGGTTATTTCTTTAGCTAAGGTATAGACATTGGTATTGACATGAACTTTTCATTTGACATTAGAAGCCTTGAACTTAGAATTTTAACCCAATGATTTTTTATACATTACTCTCAATGGATTAAAGGTGAGGGATAATTGAGGAGTATATTTCATGTTCTCCTTTAATTTTGAACAAATTGGATGTAAGATAAGTATTTAAGGCTCTTTCCAAGTAATTTATGATCCATCTTACATAGCTCAGTTGGATTTCCTTTTAATT
This sequence comes from Torreya grandis, assembly GCA_037957365.1. NCBI lineage: Eukaryota > Viridiplantae > Streptophyta > Pinopsida > Cupressales > Taxaceae > Torreya > Torreya grandis. Next base: position 87,401 of record JARHVA010011122.1, read on the forward strand.
TTTATCAAGTTGGTAGATCTCCTAAATCACCTTCGATTCTTTAGTTCCATGCAAATTTTATTATTATCCCATCCCCTAAATCATAATAAATTAGATAATGTTTAGTTCTAATAGAATTTGAGAAATATAAGTGATTATGGTGTGAATAAAATTGATTTTCATGAAGAGTGGGTTGATTTTCACTTCAAGGACTGTTAAAATTTGAAAAATCTATCTTTTGAGGATGATTTTTTTATTTGACTAGGTAAAAGCCCAAGTTTTACAAGGTCATAGAACCTAAATATAAGAAAAAGTGTGATTTAAATAAGTTTTTGATATATTTTAAATACAATATAGTGTGATGAGTAAATTGAAGGAGATATGAAATGTTTGTAACTATAATAAATGACATAATTTAGAGTTGAAGGAGATTGAAAATTTTGCAATTCATGAAGATGAGGAATTTAATGGAGAAAGGAAGACTGACATCATAACTACATGATATGATTTACATCCTCTACGCATGGGAGATTAAATGATTCCTCTTATCATTTCCATCCTCTCTAATCATGGGAGAGTTAATACTCTCTTTTTTTACATTTTTATCAAACCTCTCTGAATGTGGGAGAAACTAAATACTCTTTTGTCATTATTACCAAACCTCCTTGAGTGTGCCCTAGAGTTAGTTCTATTTTTTCAAATTATTTTAATATCAATTAGGAAAATAAATTATGTTCTTTTCAATTGTTATTTTAAATTTCATGCATTCATATTTTGTAAGTGCATGGTCCCCAAATTGGTTATGATATCAATAGCTTAATTAGCCTCTATAAAATAATGATTATGATATCAACAACTTTAACATATTGATTTCTTAGAGAATGTTACCATTTTAAAGATTCTCTAAGCTTAGTTTCTAATTGGGGGAGGATTATTTCATGTATTTTGAATATATTTAATCAAAATTAAATATTAATTACTTAACCATTCTTTGTAAAAGAAATATAGAATTATTTTAACAAACTAGAATAATATCTACTACTAGTTGTTTAATAACATTGAATTTAAAAAAACATTTAAAATAGAATCCATAAAATATGATATGTAATTCCATTAAACTCAAAATTATGATATGATATAAGAAAATATGGAATCCAATATTTGAAATAAGTGATAATATAAAAAGCCAATAATAATAGTTTTAGTTTTTAATCTAGACTAGATTGTGTTTAAATTTAATAAAATGATGGTTCATTGATAAATTATAGAAAAAAAGAGTTTTAAACCAGTAATTGGGTCATTACAACAAGAAACCATATAAATAAGTGTTGGTATTATTATGAGAATGCAAGATGTAAAATTAAAATGTTATTTCAGTAGTATTCTTGGTTACATTACTATTAGTTTATTTTAAAGATTGTAAATTAAGTTCAAATGATGATTCAATCATAAAATATAGTTTGACTTAAAAGTATATAAATTAAGTATAAAATCATAACATGGAAGACACAATGAATATTAACCACATATATCAAATTATCAAACCCTATATATATTGACATGGTGACACAAGAATAAAAATGGTTTGAAAGAATCATGATTAGTACACCGAACTTACTATGGGTGAAAGTGTATAATACAAACATGTATAACTAATGTATTTTCTCACAGGATAAATATGTCTCAATATTTAATATAACTTCAAACACATTCAACATGATCAAAATATTATCTTATAAATTTATAATATTCAAGGTGCATAGATTTCTTAATCACTTTATTAATTCATTGAATTGATTTAGTTTTGCCTATAAATCTTGGACTTGTTTTTATATTTAGTCAGTCTAAGTAGATAAAATTTCCTTATTTTGGTTATGCATGTTTATATCTACTTAGTTGCAACATGTTTATTACTTATTTTATACAAAAACTATTATTAGGGTAAACATAAATGATAATCACTTTCTATTTTGAACATTTAACCCAGGGTTTATTGTAAATCTTATTTTATTACACTCTCATAGCTTAATTCATATATAATTTTCAAATATAAATTATTTTTATGCGTGTTCATTTCCAAAATACTAACTTTTATTTAGGATCTTACATTATCCAAATATCCTAAAATTTGTTTTTTTTTCTTGCATCCAACAATCAATACTCTAATTTATTTTAAAATTTCTTAAAAATTCATAAATTTTTTGTTTATATATATATATATATATATATATATATATATATATATATTATTCTTTATAGTGTGATTGATAATTCACTTCATTATTCATAATTTTGGGCTTATGTCTTATATCCATATTCTAAATTATGATGCATAAAAAAATTAAATTTTTTATAAATTATATTTACATTACTATTTAGGGTGTCATTAGGATGACTTATTATCATACTCATACTATTGCAACACAAGGTCATGGGGAACATTATGATATTATCCATACTTTAACATTTTTTAAAGTAGAAATAATCTAATATTACTCTCTCATAATTTGTCTAAAAAACCCTAAGTTAGAATTGAAATGCTCCACTTTATTAAATAATAAATACTTATAAAATTCATAACATGAGATGCATTTAATAATATAGTATTACCAATAGATATTACCTTTATTCGTTTTTATATTTGATTAAAATTTTGAAAAATAACAATAAATTTAACCCCTTTCACTTAGTATTAATCTACATCTAAGAAAATTATTCAAAAAAATTATTCCATTATATGTTAGAGCTCATTAAAATCATATAAATATGAAAATGGTTATTATATATAATTGATTGAGGATAGACATATGTATCTAGGCTTATTTTACCTCATTTGGTCTAACTAGTGACTCAACACCTTCAATTATAATCATTAAAGGATTTAATATTAATTCCATATCTTCCTTAGGGACTTGTATATTCAATATTAAACTAGGACATAAATATTTTCATAGTCATTTTCATGTATTAATTATTAGAGTTATCTACAATATTTTATGTTACCTCTACATTACATCAATGCTTAAAATTTTCTCAAAACAAGTCTATCTACACCATTCATAGTGATTAATATATTTTTTAATATTAAAAAAAATATGGAAGTCATTATAATGCACCTTCATCAAATGTAATGGTCTATCAAACCTTAGACCCTATGAGCAAGGCTCACTCCTATGAGTACGTTTAAGTAAACTAATACATTGATCCTACCAAAGATAATGATGATGAACTTGATAATGTGAATAAAAATTTATACATGATAAATATTAAAAATTGTCAATATCATGATTAAATTCATGTATTTGATTTTCACCATTTTTTTATAAACTCAATAGGAGGACATAGTATGGACTTCAAGAAGATAATGAAGTCTAAGACCCTACCTCATCACATGTTTGTAACAATATGGAAAAAAAATTGATATTACAAATCCATGGGACGTAAAGATATATTATTAGGAAGAGATTGTTAAGGAATTATAGAACCAATATATCTCACTCATAATGGTCTAAAAATATGACTTGA